>JBDJHY010177205.1:0-12182 GCA_039654485.1 Withania somnifera
CGCTTCGGCTATGGACTACGGGGTTTGGTTCTCCTACTTGGGTATAGTAGGTGCCATCATGACTTGAGAAATCGGGTTGTGACAGTCATTATCCATTATTATCCTTATTATTAATATATAGCCTCCACAACATTAAAACGAATTTAGGATATGGCCCCTATCCCCAATACACTTTCAACACGGAGCTTGTGCCAAAACCTCTCATATAATGAATGCACAACACATAATATACATAGCCAACGTATGCCCTGCACAGGCATATCTACGCTATCGCACTGCAATACAATAGCCCAAAACTGAGGGTAAAACCCAAAATCAACCCACATATCAACTTTCTACTACTTCCTGAGTCACCCTAAAGCCATCACAAGGCTAATTCTAAGTCACATGTGTTGTATTTTATCGAGTACCAATATAAGGATAGAATTGTGGATGGAACAAAGAATCAATCAAAGTACACGACAATAACCTATAAACCCAACCCACAAATGCTATTTAGTATAATTATAAAAGCTATACCCAGTGATTTCCCCACGGAGCCTACTTGTCATCCAAAATTAATATGTTGCAAATCCAAGTGTTACTCCAACTAATAATGAATGGTCTCCAATAGCTCTACAACTTTTGAATTAATAATTCAGGGATCAATACGAGTCTAACGATAAATTTATACTAAGTTCCAGACTAGTCCTAACATCGGGCCTAAAATGGGCCTATAGGTCCCGCTCGCCAAAATTGAAAATGAACTTCACCAAGGGTTCCTAGAACCTGTGCTCTAAAAATAAGCACGATTTCGGAAAGGGAAGGGCTTCGAATTAGCCCGGGATATGTTTTATCAACAAGGTGAAAACATTCATCCTTTACAAATAAAATGAAGAAATTCAACAAAGGAACAATAAGTACAAGGTAGAATAACTCAATGGACGAGGATTAATCAATTAAACTTAGACATAATCAAAATTTTATGTTTATCTTAGTTTGTTCATCAATGAAGGAAACCTAAAGTTTATGAAATTAACAAGGAAGGACACTTATAGAGAATGGGGAAAGATGAGGGAAACCTTTGTGGACTTTTCCTATAACACTTAATGTACTTTCCACAAAGAATCACCATAGAAACTGACAGAATTGAGGAAAATAAACTTTGTGAATGGAATGAACTGAAGGGTGTGCAGTTATTTATAGTTTTTGTATATTTTGCAGGGGCGGAATCGGGTTGTAGTGGCGGGTTTGCTGGGGTAACCAAAGTGTCCCTAAGACTTCCATCGCTAGGGCGAGCCTTAGCCTGCTGAGGCAATGATCACAGGGATGAAACAATCTATTGGTGCGAAGGTCGTAGGGGAAACACCCATGCCACTTTGATGACCTTGTAGGTGTGACCCAACCCTTTGTTGGGGCGGTCTCTGCTAGCAACTTCAAACCAGCTACAAATCATGAACTTTGAGAGTCTAGAATGAGCATCACGAGTCCAATGTCAATAAACTAAATATGTAAATAGCATAGAAATGACATTTTAGATCTACTAGAATTGTCAAAATGACCAACCAAGGTTGTTTGAGAAAAATGACCCTTGAAACAAAGAGATATCCAATTCGCACTAATCGACCAAGGTACTAAAAGTGACACCAGGCTATCCAACAAATGCACCAACACTCTTACTAGCCTAAAATCACCATTCCAGAGCTAATGGAAGCATTCGAATTCCATTCTGATATTCCAGAAATCAAAAGACCTCCCACGCTCTAAATTAAGCATTAAATGAAATAGAAAACCACAAATAACACAAACTCAAAAAAAAAAAATAAACACGAACTTAAGGTCCATTTAGTCTTTGTTCGGCATTTCGGAACTAATGAAACTGGCGGAATATAATTTCAAGCTCATCTTGAAGGAAAATTGACTAAAGTCAACGAGTACTTGTTTTAGGATTTAAAATAGGCAAAGTGAGATAAATCTTAATCGAGTCTCTAGGGAAATAGAATACCGATCCCAGCAAGTCATAAATGAATGGGGAAGCTTTTGGAAAGCTCTAAAATACAAATATCATGTAATCCTCATAAATAACTATTAGGGTCATTACAACATCCACTATTAAAAGGACTTTTGTCCTTGAAAGTCAAGAAAAAGAAGAAACTAAACAGAGAGAGACAGAAAGTATTTGATGCCTCAAATAGCTGTGGGTACTGCTTCCACATCTCACTCTCATCTCCCAGGTAGCCTCTTCGACCTGATGGTGCCTCCACTGTACCCTAACCACTGGAATCTCCCAATTCCTCAATTTCCTGACATTCTTAGCAAAAATGACACAGGTTCTTAAAAAAAATAAATTCTCATCCAACTGTACTGAATCCTCTTGGAGGACATGAGACTCATCCAGAATGTATTGCCGCAACATCAAAATATGGAACACCTGATGAATGGCTAAAAACATAGGAGGTAGATCCAAATGGTAGGCAATATCACCAACTCTCTCTAATATCTCAAATAGCTCGCTATACTCGAGACTAAGCTTACCCTGCCTACCAAACCTCATCACACCATATGTAGGAAACGCTCTCAAGAAGACTATGTCACCAACTCCAAAATTTAAGGCATGAAGCCTATGATCTGTGTAGTCCTCCTCCTACTCTATACTGCCCACAGTCTATCCTAAGTCAACTGAACTTGATCAATAAAATCACATAATAAGTTTGAAGTTTAAACTCTAGCCTCAAAACCATCGAACCAACAAAGAGTTGATCTACACTACCTATCATACAATGCCTCAAATAGTGCCATCTCAATACTGGAATGGTAGATATTATATGAAAAATCCAACACAAAAGCTCTCAATATATTCTCTAATACCTAAATAGTCTGCTCATACTGGCGGTCGGTCTGCAGGTGAAAATTTGTTCTCAATTGAACCTCAGTACCCAAATTTCACTGGATAGACCTCCAAAACTATGAAGTGAACTGCATGCCTTGATCAGAAATGATAGACGTCAAAAATCCATGTAATCGAACCATCTCACAGATATAAATTTGAGCCAAATGCTTAGCATTAAAGGAAAGTGAGTAGGAATGAAGTGTGCTGACTTAATCAGTCTATCAACAATGACCCAAACAGTATCATGACCTCTACTAGTCCACAAAAAACCAAAAATGAAATCCACAGTCACACGCTCTAAATTACAAGTTGGAATAAGGAGTCTCTACATCAAACCATCCAACCATTGATGTTCATACTTGTACTGTGGATAGTTTAGATACCTGGACATATAGTTCACAATACCCCTCTTCATCCCACTCCACCAGTATAAATGACGTAAATCACCATATATCTTGGATGCACTGAGGTGAATCAAATACCTGGAGTGTGAGCCTTTCAAAAAATCCACTAAACCAGCACACCAACTTGCAGTACACATTTGCGACCATCATAATGAAGAACCCATTAGAACCAATCAAAACCCTGCCAGCCTCTCTATCTAACACCTGGTTACAAAAAAAAACCAAGTGCTGATCCTCAAACTGGCGATGTCGAATCTGATCTGACAAATAAGATCTGTTCTCAACACAAGAAAAAACTCTCCTGGTTAAATAAATCCAATCCAACCAACCAACCAAAGAGTGAACATCAAATGCCAATGGCCTCACTGAAACTGCCAAGGCTGCAAAGCTACCCATACTTACAACTTTCCAATTCAAGGCATCCGTCACTATATTTACCTTTCCCAGATGGTAGAGGATAGTAAGATCATAATACTTCAGTAAGTCAATCCATCTCTATTTCCATGAATTTATCTCCCACCTGATCATAATATACTGAAGACTACGATTATCAGTAATGATCTCACACTAGACCTCATACAAGTAATGCCTCCAAATCTTGAGCGCAAACCAACTCCAAGTCATGAGTGGGTAGTTACACTCGTGAACCTTCAGCTGCCTCGATGCATATGTAATGACTCGGCCCTGCTACATCATAACAAAACCTATACCAACACTAGAAGCATCAAAATACACAGAGAAACCCAAACCCTCAACTGGCAATGCCAAAACTAATAATGAAGTCAACAACTCCTTGAGTCTCGAAAAGCTCAACTCTAATCTTTAGACCACTGAAAGGCCACATCCTTCCTAGTCAGCTTAGTCAAGGGTACTGTAATCGATGAGAAACCCTCCACTAAATATCGATAGTAACTATTAATCCAGCAAGCTCCAAATCTTATTGGCAAATGTCAGCCTCGGCCAATCATGAACTGGATCAACTTTAATCCCAGCCTTGGATAGTACATTCCCTAAAAATTCAACAGAATCTAACCAAAACTCGCCCTTTGATAACTTTGCATAAAGTCAGTGCTCTCTTAGTGTTTAAAGTATACATCTCATATGGTTCGCACGATCATATTTGCTTTGCAAATACACCAAGATATCATTGATGAACACAAATACAAAAAAATCTAAGTAACGATTAAGCACCTTATGCATCAAGTCCATAAAAGTTTTTGAGGCATTAGTCAAACTGAAAGACATAACCAGAAACACATAATGGAAAAAATGAGTCCAAAATGTTGTCTTCAGAATATCCTCTTTCTGAATCCTTAACTAATGGTAACTTGACCTCAAGTCTATCGTAGAGAACATTTTTGTATCTTGAAGTTGATCAAACAAGTCATCAATCCTCATAATAGGATATCTATTCTTAACTATAACTTTGTGTAGTCAATACACATCCACATAGTGCCATCCTTTTACTTAACGAACAAAATTGGAGCATCCCACGAAGAAAAACTAGAACAGAACCCTTATCTAATAAGTGTTGGAGCTGAACGTTCAACTCTCTCAACTCTGCAGGAGCCACATGCTGAGGAGCAATAGATATGGGCTTGGTTCCCGTCTCTAAGTCAATAGAAAAATCAATGTCCTGCTTTGGTGGAGGCCGAGTAGGTCGGTCAAAAACATATATAGAAACTTAGAAACTACATGAATAGACTCAGGAGTAGGAGTGTTGGCCCGAATATCACAAACATAAGCTACATAATCCAAATATCCTTTCCCTCTAACCTCCTAACCTGAAGGCAAGAGATGATCCGTGTTGGTGCGTGACACATCTATGGTAACGGTTTTGGCATCATAATTTGAAACCACACGGTGAGGGGATAACCAATCCATACCCAGTATAATATCAAAATCCACCATATATAATAACATCAAATCATTATAAGTGTCGAGCCTACTCACAAAAACCAAACAGGATCTAATTACCCAATCCACTACTAAAGAATCCCCTACATGGGCAGAAACACACATGGATACACACAATATATCACTACTCAATCCCAAAATAGGTGCAAAATAAGTAGACAAATATGAAAAAGTAAACCCTTGGTCAAATAAAGCTTATACAGGTGTAGAACACATAGAAATCAAACACGTAATCACTGCTTATGAGGCTTCTGCCTCAGGTCTAGCTGGCAAAGCATAGAATTGAAAATCACCACCAGGAAGAACACCACTGTGATTGTTGACCCTACCACGCTGGCCACTACCATAGGAACCAACTTGTTTTCTACCTCTAGCCGATGGCAGCACTACTCTCAAAGGTTAAACCTGGTTGGAATCAAGCTGAATAGTACCACACTGGGGGAATGATCTAGAAAAGTGACCCATAATTGTGCACTCAAAACATGGCCCTGATGGTCCACTCTAACGAGAACCCCTACCAGAACCCGTATGACCACCACGATGAAAAAATACAAAACCACGAGACAACTATGTTAGAGATAGTACATGGAACCTCTGCTGAAACAGTGCTGAAACCTACAATGAAGCCTCCGACCTTCTTAATTGGCCCTAAACATACTGTGACTGACCACGTCCCCCAAAAATGGACCCGCTGTTACTACCCTGATGCCTCTACCTCTTCTCTCTACGCAAAAACAACTCGTGGCAGAGGGCCTTTGTAGAGTTAGCATGATCTACCACAGCCTGAAATGGTCGACCATTAGAAACTAGCAAATCCACAGCCTCACAGTTCCTGTCTCTCAATGCATAAGTAAATCGGCAGACTCTTTGTGCCTCAGTAGGCATAAACTCCATACTATAAATGGACAACTACTAGAATCGATCCTCATACTTAGCCACTGAAATAAATCCCAGCCAAAGCTTTCTAAACTCCTCCCTCAAGCTCTCGCTCTCATCTCTTGATACAAAATTTCTCATAAAAACCTCATAGAACTCGGTCTAAGTCGGCTGAGGTGAACCCGTTGGTCTGCATAGAAAAAAATCCTTCCACCACTATATAATGATACCACGTACCTAGTAGGTGGTGAAAGCTAAGTTGTGGGTATTTAGAATAATGAGGTTCTTCAACCTCTCCTCACACTCAACAATAAACTCGTATGCATCTTCCCCCAAAACTCTGGTAAACTGAGGAGGATACAACCTCAAAAATTTTGTTAGGATCTTCTTCTCTAAATTTGTCATTTTTGTTTGTTGCTCAACTACATAAGCAACAACTAGTATAGGAAGAACCTTAGCAGGTGCAGGAATATTTACTGGTGCAATAGGATGAACTGGCTGCACCGGCTTAACTGGAGGAACTGACTGTACTAAAGGAGCTACAGTGGTAGACACAACCTTGGAGTGGCTGTCTGTATCCCATCAGTGGTAGGACCATTATACGCACTGAGTAACTATCAGAGCATCGTACAGATATTGGAGTAGCTGATGTAATAGGTGCTGGATCCGGGGCTATAAAAGGTGCTGCAGGCACTGGCAAATTCTCTAGAGTGGAACCGCTTAACTGGAGTAACTGACTGTACTAAAGGAGCTGCAACGGTAGACTACAACCCTGGAGTGGCTGTCTGTATCCCATCAGTGGTAGGATCACCATACGCACTGAGTAACTATCAGAGCATCGTGCAGATATTGGAGTAGCTGATGTAATAGGTGCTGGAACTGGGGCTGCAAAAGGTGCTGCAGGCACTAGCAAATTCTCTAGAGTGGAACTGCACCCCCACAGGTGTTATAGCAGCAACTAGAGTTGTCTGTCGAGTTGTTGTAGATCATGCATGTGGCATCTTTTTTAGAGTGAAAACAATGAGTGGAAACTTTCAAGAAACCATCAAGGATGTACTCACAAAGTTGTATTCAAAAAGAGAAGTCACATTCCTACATGTCACTACATCCTCCCAAAGATAAGCCACAGACGTCTCCGCGCCGATTCGTAAGACTCTACTAGACGAACCTAGTGCTCTAATACCAATTTTTCATAACCCGATTCCTTGGATCATGATGGAACCTACTACCCAACTAGTAGGAGAATTAACCCTATACACCGAAGCTGAAGCAGATGGCTAACATTAAAAATAGCAGAAAGAAAAAGTGTAATAACAAGGTATAAAGGAAGGGGTATATGCATAAATAATGAAATACAATAAAAGAATCAATAGACTCCCAAAACCCAGTATTAGTGTAACTAAATCATAGCCTCTAAGTACAGACTATAAATGAAATTCTAATTCATGTATGTCTCTGAAAATACAATAGAGAACAGTCCAATCTGAAAAGAGAATAGGAATAGCTGGACATCAAGCTCACCCTGTATCTCTGAAAGTATCAGCAAGTAGGCATGACCAGCAATATGTAAATCAACGTCGGTCACTAGTACTCGATTTACACCATAGGAACAAGTGTAGTATGAGTACAAGTCGCCGAATCAACCCATACCCAGTAGGCTTTGAGGTCCCACTACAATCATAGAAGCAGTAAATAATGGAATACAAGAATGTAAGGTCATAAAGGAAAATAGTACAATATGGAAGCTAGCTACTCAAATAGGAAATAAGTAAATAGATAGACATGTCTTCACTAGCTAAAACATTATAATAGGATCTTAAGCAGAAGAAGAGAACGTACCCGGAATCCTTGCAATGATATATAAATAACAATAGTAAATAATCAAGAGATGGATAAGTAGTCATGGAGAGAACATGGATTGTATACCGGTAACCTCAAAGTAAGTGAAGGAAGGAATAATCAAATGATAACTCACAAAAATATCCCGCATAGAACGACAGTCTCACATATAATCAATAATGATAAATAAATAATAAACACAGAGTAAATTAACACTACCAAATCCCCTATAAGAACGGCCTCGTTCATAGAAAACGCGCTCACCCATAGGCATCCACATACTACCAAGGGTACACCGAAGAAAACAAGTTCAAGGAAGTAAAGACACACCATAAAGTAACAAGTCTTGTGTATGTTCCTCCTCCAGTACCCATAGGCCTAGTATGCAAGATCCATGGAAAGCTTATCCTAATTCCTATATATCCTTGCACTATCCTCTACTCCTCCTCCGGTTGCCATAGCTGAGAGGCAAGGTCCATGGAGGTATTACCACCACGTACATTCTCTAACATCATTATAATCTCATATTCTAAGTCACGGAGCCTCAAGGCTCTCATAGCCTAGCATCCGATGCCTCATAACAATATTATAATCAAGTCGTACTAAAAAAGTCATGGCATCCAACGCCTCAATATTATGGTATCACCAACATCCTCAAGGGAACAAATATCATTAAAGTCTCCAAGATAATAGGTGTGATAAATGTCAAAATGTTGTACTCACTATCGTATAACAAATGACTCAAGTGCCAACGGCTGTACTCATTGTCAAACATAGTTGGACTTAAGTCCCTAAAATTAATTAGTCAAATGATATTTCTTGATCCCAGGGTGATAAGACTTGACTAAAATAAGGAAAAATAGTAATACCAGTTTCTCGTTACCCTGCTGAGTATAACATATTAAAAGATCCTTTAACTTATATTATTATCAAAATACCCCATGTTATCATTTATTATATCATTATCCATTATTATCCTCATTATCAGTATCTATCCTCCACGGTGTCAAAATCAAGTGCTGATATGGTCCCCATCCCCAATGCACTCTAAGAAATAGATCTTGTGGCTCAACCTCTCGTAGAATGAATGCATAACACATCAATACATTTATCTTTATAGATAACCTATGCCCTGCACCGGAGCAACTACCCTACAGCTAACAACACAATACAACAGTCCATACTTGAGGTCATAACCCAAAACCAACCCATACATCAGCATTCTACTACTTCCAGAGTCACCTTAAACACATCACAAGGCTAATTCTAAGTCATAGATGGTGTATTACACCGACTGAAAATATAGGGAAAAATGGGGAACAAAATGAAGAAGTAGTCCAAGTACATGGTAACAACCTAGAAACCCATCCCACAGATGCTATTTAGTAAAATTTTCAAAGTTATATACCAAGAGATATCCCCACAGAGCCTAATATCGTCCGATGAATAATACGCTACAATACAAATGTCAACCTGAGTGATATCTAATCGGCTCTAATGACTTTGAAACTTATGAATTAATAATCCAAGGATCATAAGATTCTGCTATATAGTTTATAATATGTTTAGGACTGGGCCTATAACGGGCCTGCGGGCCCTGTTTGTCAAATTGAAAACAAACTATGCCATGGAGTTTCTAGAATGACCAGGAATCTTTGATCCAAAAATAAGCACAATTCCTGTGTGGGAAGGGCTTCAAAATAGCCCGATATAGATTTGTTTAAAACGGAGCACAGATTCATGCTTTACTAACAAAATAAAGATATTTGACGAAGGAAAAATAATTACGAAGTAGATTAATTAAAAGAACGTGAATTAATTTATTAAACTCAAATATAGTCAGAAATCCTAGGTTTTTCTTAGTTTGTCATCAATGGAGCAAACCCAAATTTTATGAAACAAATATAGCAAGAGACTTACCTAGAGTGGGGAAGCATGGGGGAAACCTTTAGGGACTTTTCCTTCAACACTTTGATGAATTTTCCAAAGAGAATCACCAAAGAAATTGAGAGAATTAAAGGAAATAAATTTCGTGGATGGAATGAACTGAAGTGTGCAGTTATTTATAATTTCTGCAATTTATGTAGGGGAGGAATCGGGGTCACAGGGGCGAGGTCACTAGGGCTACCAAAGTGTCCCCAGGACTTCCATCGCTGGGGCGATTATCGCAAGGGAAAAAATGACCATTAGGGCGAAGGTCACAGGGTTGTGGAGACCTCGTTGGTCCAACTCAACCCCTCGCTGGGGTGGCCTGTGCCAGAACCTACACAACAGTTGCAAATCATGAGCTCTGAGGGACTAGAATAAGCAATTCAAGTCCAATTTCAATAAACTAGATATTTAAACAATATGAAAATGCCATTCCAGATCTAATGGACTCTTTTAAATGACAAACCGAGGTCGTTTGAGTAAAACGACCCCTGAGACCAAGAAATATCAAATTTGCACTAACAAACCAAGTTACTCAAAATTACATTGGGCACTCCAAGAAACACACCAACACTCTTGCTAGCCAACCATTTTGGAGCTGATGGAAGCATCTGACCGATACTTCAAATATACAAAGACCACTCAAGCTCTAAATTAAGCCTTAAATGAAATTGAAAACCACAAATTGACAGAAACTCAAAAAAGCTCTAAAACACAAACATACAGTTCATTTAGACTTTGTTCGACATTTTGAAGATAACGAAATTGTTGAAATTTAATTCCAAGCTCATCTTCAAGGAAAGTTGATTAAATTCAACGATTACCTAGTTTTAGTCTCTCAAAAAGCTAAAGTGAAATAAATATCAATTGAGATGCTAGGAAAACTAGAATATCGATCTCAATAAGCCATAAATGACCTGGGGAATCTACTGGAAAGATCTAGAATAAAAAAGGTCACATAATACTCATAAATGAACTTGAGGAGCATTACATTCACTCAATTAAAATTACCATAAAAGGGATAAAACTTAATACGAAGGTTAGACCAAATTCGATATTCCAAACTTACAGGAAAATCCTATTTTGATTTGCTAAAGATCTTTGGAATTCATTTATTTCTCTCGAGGGGGCAATACATACCAAAAGTTTCTAGTAAAAAAAGATTATAATGAACATTCCTGGACCTCTGTTTTCTGTACTATGGTGAATTGTATGAACTATCTCATCTAGAAAACTTAGATATTAGAGAGAAAACACTTTTATTTTGTTAATTATGTATTAACATCCCTACTTCCCTCTTTCCGACCGCATCACTTCAATTCAAGAGCAAAACCATTTCCTAGTGATCGGAGTCCATATCACGTGAAGCAATAGCCACGTCCGGATCTGATCTACTTACTCGGCAATTAATTTGGTGAATTCACAATGGCACCTTTATTTTATATAGGCATAGATTAGGGTTTTAGAGTACCCTCCAAGTAATCCTAATGCACCCTTGGGCTTGAAATATGTGGGTTGGCCATTTTGTAGAGGCCCAACCTAGCGGAGTTTGAAGAAGTGAAGCGAGACTAGAGTAGAAGCCTATTATATTTTTTCAGGCCCTTATGATATCTTATTAGTCAAGCGCTAGCACCCCTTTAGAGTAAGTCCTTTTTGTTATCAATTCAACTGAAAGAAAGAAAAAAACCAGTGCCTTTCGTATAGATTGAGACTTTTAGCTTAATTCTTTACTCATTCCATACTGGGAAGAATTGTAGAAAATCGTTCGATAACACTTTTAAAATTTCTTCCTAGAGTCTCCCCCCGACTAGAACACTTATAGGAGCCCTATGTCAATCACTTTCATTTCTCTCGTTAGACTGTCTGTAGCACTCATAACTATAACCCTAACTCAATTATTTCCTAATAATTGATGTACCTCACACGACATATTAATTGATTGTCCAACACTCTACCTCTTAGAATGAAAATAACTTAAATAAAAATACCTAATAGCATGGCGATACATTTATACAAAACTTCTACTTCGAGCACATGCAATGTTGTAAGCCTGACACTATTCTATTTACTCTATCAAATAAGGGGATGGTTTATTTTGCTATAGGGGCCATCTCCTGTCATCCCTTACTTATGGTTCAGGAAAGGGATTGACCGGTAGCATTCAAGGTTAAAGATGACTCCTAGAAAGTTACCAAAATACGAAGTTCTCTTCTCCTTTCTTTCTCTTCTTTCTTTTTGCTACTTGGTTGGCACGGTCAGGGCCTTTCTAGTTGGGCGAGCGCATCCGATTCGTCAGTCCTTTCTTATTCTTAAACCACTTCCCGTTCAGTTGCTGAAAGATAGAGATC
>JBDJHY010177216.1:0-12181 GCA_039654485.1 Withania somnifera
ATGTATGTTCTTAGCTTGATTTGAGAAAACAAGTGAATGAAGGTTACTTAGCATTCGAGAGAAGCTAGTGACCACATTAATTTGCATTCGATAGAAGCTAATTGGAACTCAAAGGCTAATCTTTAATCCCATATAAAATCGTTTTAGTATTTAGTTTATTATAATTGATCATTGATAGAACTAATTGACCCCCTTTGAATCCTTTGTCGAATCTGCGCTTATAATTTAGTTGTAGATTAGTTGACCCCCTTTATTATAATTATAAACTCCCCCATTTCATGTTAGACCATTTGAGTCCGAATAGTTGCTCTTTGGTTTTCCGTTCATACTCGATTGCCTCCATATTGGTCCTTGTAGATACGACCCCGACTCGGTTGGGTAATTATACTTGACAATGACCGCGTACACAGTTTGATTGGTTTCAAAGGTGTACTTGAGCGTTATCAGAGCCTCAAGCCTATGATGTATGCATTTCGAGGATTTATGCTAGTACCCAGGTAGGCTAGGTTTATGTACTTTCATTATAGACTAGCTATTATTTTTACATGTGATGGTTCTATTTGACTTATGACTATATTATGGATTTTTGAGGGGCCTTGAGGGGTGTAAAGGGTGAAGGGTTTTATGTCTGAGTCCTAGTCTCACCGTATGGGGGATACAGACCTTAGGGACTTTTCAAGTAATCACGCAAGTAATATTGTAGATATGATATTAGGATTATGGCCTTTGGACGATCTTAGACTCTAATTTTTCCATTCCTATTATTATTAGCATTATTGTTGCTATGCTGTGATCAGGTATTTATATATTATTGGATTTGGTTGATGCAATTTGTGTATATAAGTCTTTGGCCTTGTATTTGATTTAAAGGAGGAGTCCACCTAGGGAAAGACACTGAGTATGTCACAAATGTGGCACAGACCTCCGATATAGGTATTGATAGGGTATTTAACTTTGTCTTAAGTTTGAGGTGTGGTCTTTCGACGTATGGACCTCGAGTATGGCTGATGTGGGAAATAGACCCTAAGATGGCACAAATGAGGCACAAATATTCGATATAGGTAATGATGGGGTATTTACCCTACTTTCAAGTTTAAGGTGCGTCCTCCAAGGCACGGACCCTAAGTATGGCATATGTGGGGCATAGACGCTAGTGTTTTTTACTAGGAGAGCTCAAAGCATAGACTTGAGTTGAGGCATTGACTCTAAGATTGGTACAAGAAGGGGCATAATTAATAGATATTTGACACCTAAAGGAATGCCTATGGTATGGCAGGACTTTATTTAGATTTACATTCCTATACTCCTATGTATTTGTATTTTATTGTTTGATCTCACCTTAGTTAAAGGGGAGTTACAGTGGCTTTTTTTGTGCTTTTGTACTTTTCGGCTGGATGAGGCACTAGGTATGTTTTGTGGGTTTACTTTCTGTCCTATACCTAGTTATACTTTATAATTCAATCCTTACTCATGGTATTTATATACACATTTGGTTAGTTGTTCTTGGCTTAGCTGGAGCACATATATGTTCACTTACTTTGGGTTTGGGTTTTTGGATAGTGGTTACTATCCATACTTAACATCCATATTTTAGCTTCCTATATACCGATACTTACAGTTTGCTGATCGTATAGCATTCCATTATTTTTATCTTTCTCGATTATTTGTTATTGTTACCACCTTCCAAGTAACTTTTACCTATTTTACTTCCTTACTATTTCTTACTGGTACTTTATTTTTCCCGGTCGTCCCATGATGCAAATTAGGTACCTTGTTTTGTACTCATACTACACTTCTATACTATTTTTGTGATAATGCTACAAGTAGGGGTTATCAAAGATGCAGAAATCATACGAAATAGATACAACTGGTTGCTAAGACTATGTTAAGCATTATCGTTCGAGCATTGTCTATAAAAGGCCTTATGTAGTTTAACTTTTATAGGATTTTCTTTATATATATTGTCTTCTGGATACTATGTAGATCCATGTGCCATTGACGGCAGGTTTTGGGATTTCTTATTTGCATATGTATTACTTATACTTCTGTTTTTACGTATATCTGATTTTCATCTATGTTTTATGATTCAGGTGTATATAGCCTAATACGTGTAGCTTCGGGCAGTAGTCTTAGGCCTTTCTACTAGAGACTATTTGACACCATCATGAGCTAAATTTTTTCCCAGAAGAGTTGTGTCAGAGCCTAGGTTAATGAATCTCTTTGGCATTAAAGCAAGTACCTATTAGAGTTTTGCAGATAGGTCGATAGACATCTGTGTCCAATATTCAGGAGGCTAAGAGGTGACTTAGGAAAGATTATCATCTTTTGAATCCTTTCATATGGTAATATTCATACCATTTTCAAGAAATTATCTTGGCTTCACTCTTTCGGAGATGGTCCATACTAGAGGATCTTCTGCGGATTGGGACCCTCCCCAGTAAATCGAGAGGGGGTAGGGGAGGATGCTCTGTTGGTCCCTATTTCCCAGTAATTTCAAAGATGCAGGAACCTCCTGCACCACCGCCACAGCCTTTTCATCCACCATCTGCCGCATTTAGAGACATATTTTGGAAGATGCTTCAAATGTTAGATAGTAAAATGATAGATAGACGACGTGGTCTACTCAACGAGCAACGTAGGGTGAACCATATCGCCCAATGTCTATATCCCCCTTAGCACTACAAACACCACCAACTATATCATTTTAGGCTACCCCACTGCTTCTGCACTAGCATTCTCTCCTACTTTGTCCTCAATCTGGGTAGCAAAGGCGTTTGATAATATTTTGGTATCACCCCTGCCAGGATCTCGGGAGCATAGGGGTCGAACCCACTTGAGTTTATTATTCTGTGTGAGGAGTGCCTACTAACATTGGAGCTATTGGACTTGCATGGTATGTAATGTACGACTTATCTTCTTGAGGGTTTCGTAAGCTAGTGGTGGCGGCTATTTTGAGATTACAGGCAACCGGGGTGAGCCCCAATGACTTAGGGGAAATTAAAGAAGGCTTTGAGTTGCACAGTATGTGCCCAGGAGTGTGCGTGTGGCATTGCAATCCCAATTTGAGTGTTTACGCCAGGGCTCCATGACGGTTTCTGAGTAGAAGACAAATTTTATTATGCTTTCTAAACATGCTAGTGACCTGCAATGCCAATTTGAGTGTTTATGCCAGGGCTCCATGACGGTTTCTGAGTAGAAGACAAATTTTATTATGCTTTCTAAACATGCTAGTGACCTGTTATTTTAAGAGGAGGAGTGGATTCTCCTTTTTGCTCATGGGCTTAGTTTGGATTTGTGGGGCCATGTTGATTTTGTAATAGTATTGCAGAGGTAGTTTCTAGATGTTGAGGACTGTACCCGAAACATGGAGACTTTGTCTTATCTGTCCCAAGGGGCAATACAAAAAGGCAATGCCATTAGGGAAGGGGTCGCGATATTGGTCATAGGTCCTTGTCTAGCCAACAGTATCATGCCTTACTTCCAGCCTCCGATAGTGCATCAAGCAGCCAGCCTGCTAGGGTCCTAGTTTCATATTTGTGGGGCCATATCGAGGGACCCTGTTGTAAGGCCAAGGCTGGGGAGCGGGGTAATTATGTTGGAGAATAATCCAAGGTCCCAGAGATTAATTTGGTGAGGGGTGTTTTGAGTCATGATACCAGGGCCACTTTGCCTGAGATTATCCTAGCAATGCCACAGGTCATAGGTGGGCCACCAACCATTAGGGATCTAGGGGAAGAGCCCGGGGCAGAGGAAAAAAGGGTTGTTGTACACCATTGGATGGGAGTTAGCGCCAATTTTACACCATTCCCAATAGTGCTGAGGATGAGGCCCTTGATGTGGTTATCACTAGTATATTGATTGTTCTTAGGTATTTAGCATTGAAATTATTTGATCCAGCTTCTACTTAAGCATGAATACTTCCTTACTTTTATTCGTTGTTAGGTGTTATTAGTTTGTGGCTACCTATATCCTTGAGTGTGTTTACCTTGGTGGGTGCAACCCTAGTGGTAGATTGGGCAGATTGGTCATTTATGGTGAAAATTCAGGGTCATGGCACTTGTACTGACTTGATTGAACTACATATGCTAGATTTTGATTTTTTTTTTTGGCATGGATTAGGTATCCTCCTATCGTGTGGTCTTGGATTGTTAAGTTAAGACCATGACCTTATCTTTTCCTAATGTTCCCTTTTTAGTATGAGACATTACCATTAGTCATTCGTTGGTTTAGGTTATTTCTTATTATCAGTCCCATAGACTTATTGTTAGAGGTTCCTATGCTTATTTGGACCATGTTAGAGATGTCAATGTTGGGTCCCCTTCCCTGAGCCTGTGTCAGTTGTTAGTGAGTTTGTTGATGTTTTTCATTTTGATTTTCGAGGCCTCGCACTAGAGCATGAAGTAGTCTTTTCTATCATGGTTGAGCTAAGCACTAGGCAAATTTCTATTCCTTTGTATTGTATGGAACCCCATGAGCTTTATAAGTTGAATGTTCATTTTTAGGACTTTATTGATAAGGTTTTCATCCATCCTAGTGCGTCGTTGTGGGGTGCCCTAATATTATTTGTGAAGAAAAAGGATGGCTCTCTATGATTGTATATCGAATATAGGAACTTGAACAAGTAAACTATTAAGAATAAGTATGCATTGCCACGTAGTTTGTGATTGGCCTTGACCTAGTTCCATCACAGAGATTTGCAACATCCTTGGGTAGGCTGGGTATTAACGTCGTTTCTTCTAGGGTTTCTCCTCTATTGCAGCCCCATTGACTAGAGTGATACAAATTGAGTTGCCCTTCTCAGTTGAGTGTAAGTTCATCTTTTTGAGGCTAAAGGAGTTACTAACTACCGCTTTTGTTCTTGTTTTACCCATTGACGTTCAGTTGTTTACTGTATATTCTGATGCTTCGGGTGTTAGACTGGGTTGTGTTTTGATTCAACAGGGCCATGTTATAGCATATAGATCGAGGTAGATGAAGGATAAGAGTGTAACTATCCTACCCTTGACCTTGAGTTGGTGGTGGGTATTTTTGCACTTAAGATCTAGAGGCCCTACCTATATGGGGTCCATTGTGAGGTTTTCATAGATTACAAAAACTTGCAGTACAGTTTGAGTCATAAGGAGCTTAACTCGAGGTAGTTGAGATGGTTTGAGATCCTAACAGAGTACAATTTGAGTATCCTTTGCCATCCAAGAAAGGCTAATGTAATTACTGATTCCTTATGTCATAAGGTGGTGAGTTTGGGTAGCCTAGCTTCCCTTTCAGTTCCCGAGATGTCGTTAGCTCAGGATCAATAGTTTATGGACAACATGATTGTTTGATTAGATCTTTCATCTTTGAAGAGGATTAGTGTCAATATTGAGTCTAGGTCATCTTTATTTGATCAGATTTGATAGAGCCAGTACCAAGATCAATATTTAGTTCAGTTGACAGGGAGGGTTCTTTCTAGTGATTTGAGTTGCCCAGTAGTTTATTTGGATGGTGTGTTGTGGGTTCATGGCCTCTTTGTCGTTCTGGGGGTTTGTGATCTAATATAATCTTCATTGCATGAGTCTCACAGCTCTAGGTATTCCATTCAATCAGATATTACAAGGATGTACCTATATGTGAGGTAGCACTACATGTGGTGGAGTATGAGGCGATCTGTAGCATTTTTCGTGTCTCGATGTTTGAACTATTTGAAGGTGATGTTTCATCATCAGAGACTTGGCGATGATATGAAGAGGCTCCCTATCCTTGAGTGTAAATGGGAGCGAATGACTATAGATTTTGTTACAGGCCTTCTCAGCATTTCTAGGAGTTATGATTGCATTTATCCTATCATAGATTAATTGACCAAATCAGTTACTTTCTTCCGATGTATTCGACTTAGGTGTAGAAATATTTACTGAGTTGTATTTTCATGAGGTCGTTAAAATTTAAGGAATTCTTATTTCCATCGTATTTTATTTAGAGGGTTCTTTGTACCCAAGTCCATTTGAGTACAACATTTTATCCACAGATAGATGGTCCTGATGAAAGGACTATTTAGACACTGGAGGATATGTGAAAGTTGTGTGCAATCAATTTGAAGCGAAATTTGATAGAACACCTACCTTTGATACAGTTTTAATACAACAATAACTATCACTCTGTATCCTAATTGACTCATTTAAAGCTTTATATGAGGGATATGTAGGTGTCTAATTTGTTGGTTTGAGGTAGTTGTGGTAGCTTTGGTAGAGACAAATGTTGTTTATATGCTATGTAGAAAGTTCAAATCATCAAAGATAGACTTAGGACTGATTAGAGTAGGATGGGTTCCTAAGTATATATGAGAAGAGATCTAGCATTCGAGGTTTATGATTGGTATTCTTTAAAATATCTCTAATTAAAGATGTTATGAGATTTTGTAAGAAAGGGAAGTTGAGTTATATCATACCTTATCATATTATAAGGGGTATGGAAGTGTTGCAAATAATCTAGACCTTTCATCTGAGTTAGCAGAGGTCCATAATATTTTTTTATGTTTCTTTGATTAGAAAATGCATGATTATTCCATCCTGTGGTAGTGCCAGTTGATTGTCTCAGTATTGATGAACGAACTACGAAGAAGTCCCCATTCAGATCCTAGACATGTAGATTGTCCAATTGAGGAACAAAAAACTTTTCAGTGAAGATTCTACGATGGAACTAGTCAATTAAGAGAGGTAAATAGGAAGAATATCTAGATACGAAGCATAGATACCTATACCTATTTTCTTCTAGTTCCTCTCCAGTTTGAGGTAATAGCTTTTCTATTTAGATTTTCCATTTTCAATTCACGAGCATGTAGCATTTGGCAAGTAATTAAAGCATTGTATGAGTACCAGTGTGAGTACTTTTGCATTAGTTGATGTGTTCATGGTAGAGAAGTTTTGAAAGATTAAGTATGCATGTCAGCTAGTAGATTTAGTAGCATAACTATGTCTTCTGTTACTTTGTTGCCATGAGTAAGTTTTATGGTCAGCTTTTATCTTTCTAGCTTTTCCCCCCTTTTATATAGCTGGATTTTTCATGTGAGGTTAAACGATCTCAAGGCAGAAATATTGTAACAACTCAAAAAATTTATTAGAGATTATTTAAGCTAGATAAAAGAAGTTTATAAGTTTTTACTGAAATCTAGTCTGTCTCAATTTCAATTGACGGGTTCATGTACCGTCAAACGGCTTAACAGGCCATGGAACAACTGCCAAACCTATATGACTTATCTAAGTGTAGAAATCTTTCACATACCATTTTATGGTCTATCAAATTATTCCACGGGCCACAAGGCCTTTGTATAACTCATTCAGTGACCTATCTTTGAAAATCACAACTTCCACGGAGAACTTGATGAACCTTAAAGTATAAGGGTGATATGTCATTTCTCTCGTGATTTGGATCGTAAAAGATGGGAATTTGAACAAGCATTAGAGGGAACCGTTGCATAGTACAAAAGTAATATGATGTACCATAAACCCCCTCATGGGATTCTTCTAGTGAAGGCCTTGTTGAGGGCCAAGTTTGAAGGCAAGTTGACGGACCATCAACCCAACCATGGAACCTGCCTAGTTATGTTTATTCCATTTTTTTGAAGGATATAATGGACTTTTACTACTCTTTAAAACTCGAATACATTGTTGTTTTGGCATCAAATTAGGGTATCTATAAATACCCAAACGTTTTTTCTTATTTTTTATCTAGTCAATTATAAGATCAACAGCAAGTTCTTCGAAGCTTTCTCTCAAGAGATAGGTTAAGGTTTTTTGAAAGCTACCTTATCTATCATTTTATCAATCAATATCCTCCTAAGAATTCTCCAATATCATGCATCAATGTTATGTATTGATAGACTTGAAAGGAAAACTTTAAAAAGGAATCCTTTAACCATTATCCCCAAACCTTTCAAATATGTACTCATGATTATAGTACAGAAATCTTAGGGAAAATCCCTTAAGCTATGTTCTAAAGATTATAACATAGAAATCCTAGGGAAAATCCCAAGTTTCTTATTCATGTTAAGAAAGTGTTCAGTGATATATTTATTTAAACTTTCATTACATCCATGGTAAAATAACATTAAATTGCAAGATTAAAAATTGCACATTAAAATGCTTAAATTTGATAAAGTATTGTCAAGTTCATGATATGTTAATCCCCCAAATAAAATTTAAATACTCCGTTCATGCCTCTTGCTATCAAAACCATAGAGCTTAGTTGAGATTCGTAGTGGTCAGTTTATGGATTAGAACATGTGTGATGATCATTGTCATTTATTAATCACTATAATACTAATAGTTGTGTTTTAGGTTTAAAACTGTGTTTGAGACATCATAGCCCGAAAGATGGTTTAAATGGCCTAAAAGTTTAAGGTTCAGTCAGTTCAAATTATTTATGTGACACAGAAAATGACAAAGTTTGATGATTAGTTATGAGTTCATGGGTCCCATTTTTGCTATGTAAACTTCAATAACAAGAAGTTGGTGTACAGTCAGTTTTTAAAGTATTAGCACAATGTGGATTCGAGTGAATAAATCATATCCCAAACCCGTGTTGAAAAAATGTAAGAAGTTATAATTGGCCCCATGTGTCACTTGTTATGTTATTCTTAGTGGATCTATGACGACCTCTGCTAGAGCTCTTCACCGTGGCAAATTTTAGGGAGTCCTACAATCTTGGTGGATAGTGTACTTTATAGAATTGTGCATAGAGGATGTCGTTTATAAAACCTCCCAAGGTCTGTAAAGTCAGTAGAATCAACTAAATGTCAGTCAAAAGTTATAAGTAATGATATACGGTTTTTACAAAAAAAGTCATTATATCTTGGATAAAAAATGTTATGTTTGAAGGATTTTACTTGAGTTACAATAAACTTTGAAACTAAAGTTTTTACTTACTATTAGTAAGTTGCATACTATTGCTTATTGGAGTTCCGTATTTTACATGTTGAGGTTAGTAGAATCTGTTCATGCATTTCAAAACCGTTTATTTTATAGTGTTCTAATTGAAACGAAGTAAAACAAAATTGTAGGGGATCCATCAAAGAAGTCAACATAAGGATTTCCCAATCAAAACAAAAAGTGCCACGTTTATTACTGGAAAATGATGGATAAATCATAAGACTTTAAGGTGTCTTTGAAGCTTCTAAATCATTTATGATGATGATGGATAACTTGAAGAGGAGTGTATGTAGGAAGCCAATGGTCATTTATTGCTTTCATGTTTCTAGATTGTTATCTTCTTGAAGAATGCATTTCTTCTACTTTCAAAGGGTTCAAACAAATTCAAAGTAATCATTCTTTCTACTACCAATGGATCAATTATTAAAAATAGTAATAAAAGAGTCACTAACATGAATCTTCTTATTCTTGGAAAGAAACAATCATCTTAACTCTTTCCAAGGATAAATACCCTTTGGTCATAACAACTATTTGCCACATCTATATAGGGGACTAGTCTTAAAGAGGGGAAGTATGCTGAATAAGTCCTCCAAAGGACTTAGTAGTGTGAGGCTAGGTTGTTATAGGGTTAGAATTATGAGGTTGTGTTCATTATTAGACACAATCATTTGTGTAACACTTGTAACACTATGTTTTCAAAACTAAGTAGAGGATAGAGAAAAATAGTGGAAACCACTTGCAACCCAAAGGGATTGGATTAAGACTCATTATGAGCCCCAACTAGTATACACATATAACAACAATAACAAAATACTGAGTGAATTCCCAACAAGTGGGGTCTGGGTAGGGTATAGTGTATGTAGTCGATACAACTACATTAGAAGTAAGGTTGAGAGGCTATTTTCAAGAGACCCTTAGTTTACGACAAAACTAGAGTCAAATAGATGAATAAATAATATAAAGTAGGTAAAAATGACAACAAATAGAAAAAATAAAACCAAAGAATATCACAACAATCAATCTAAAAATAACCATCAACTCAATGCCAAAGGTAATACGCTACAAAAAATCCACTACCCAACTAATAGCACAAGAAATAACACAAAGCACATACCCTACCAGCAAGCTCTCTCTCCTACCATACTAATTCGTGTCTTCCACACTTCTTATCCTTGATCATGTCCTAGGTAATCTGTAACAACTCAATGTAATGTCTAATCACCTACTTATAATACTTCTTCGGTCTACTTATACCTATTTTGGAAATACCAACGACCAACCTCTCACAACTGCACACTAGAGCCTCTAAGCCCCTTCTCATCACATGACCAAACCATCTCAAGCATACTTCCCACATCTTATCTTCCACCAAAATCACCCCTAACTTGTCACAAATAACCTCATTCCTAATCCTATTGCTGCTAGTGACTCCACACGTCCATTGTAATATCCTCATCCACTGTCATCTTCCAGATGTGCAAGTTCTTCACAAGCCAACACTCTGGCCCGTACAAAATAGAAGATCTACCACTACTCTATAGAACTGACCTTTAAGTTTAGAGGGCTTCCTCTTATCATATAATACCCCGAAAGTGAGCCTCCACTTCATCACCCCTGTTCTAATATGGTGACTAACATCCTCATAAATCTCCTAATTTCCCTGTATCATAGAACTAAGATACATGAAAGTATTTTTCTTCTAAATGAACTGTTTAGCAACCTTCACTACTACCTCATACTTAGGAAGCTCATCGCTAAATTTGCACTACAAATACTCCATCTTGGTCTTGCTTATTCTAAACTTTTAGATTCTAGGGTATGTGTCTAAAACTCAAACTTTGTATTAATACTTTTTCGAGACTTATCAATTAGAACCACATTTTTATTAAATAATATACACCAAGGCACCTCACCCTGATTCGTCATGTTAAAACCTTTATCGCAAATGCAAATATGAATAGAATATAAGTCAAACTCTAGTGCAACCCCATTAAAATAGAAAATGCCTTTGAATCTCTTCCTCTTTAACTTTAAAGTGGTATCAGCAACATCTCACATTTATTTTTGAACGGCAAGTAAGTATAGATCATGGATGAAATGCATTGACCCATGTGGTTATTTTCCTGGAATTTGGATTTATATGGATTTAGATCCTTCTATTAACTACCCTAAGTAATTTATGACTTTCTGGGACCAGTACGCTTGTTCCCTGAAAAGTCTATTTGCTATTATGTCAGTTTTCGTATTTTGAAGGATTAACCTTGAAATAGTTGAACTTGAGAGTCTATCATTAGTAAATAAACTTGGAACAAGATTTTAATGGTCCCATTTGCTCTGGAATGTCAAATTTGGTACCATTGGATCATTAGTTCAAGTCCCAATCTTTTTTTTTTTATTTTGAGGAAATTTAGTTCAACTGGAGTTAAAAGATTTCCCTATGTTAGCTTTCGATGATTGGAGCATAGGATTGAAATTTTGAAGATTTTGTCACCTTTGGAATGTCACATTTATGCTAATAGGATTATTGGTGCACTTCTCGAAGTGTATGATCCTATTTAGGAGGTTCATGTGGTTTTATGAATTTTTACCTCTTTTAGTTTTTTTTGGTTAGGGGCTCTTTCTTCTTAAGCATCCTTGGTTGGACTTCTCGTCAATCCCGTCGAGTTTGAAATATTGTTTCCATGTAATTTTCATATTTTTACTCTGAGCCAATTCTAGACCCTCGTTTCCTTTGTTTTGCAGTTGTAGAAACTTGCAGGTTGATCATCAGCATTACACTTCCTTACTGGGTCCATATGATAACGGGCCAAACTACCATATATTTAGCCATTATTTGACTCATATCTTAATATTTTTATTTTTTTCTTGAGTAATAAATATTTGATATTGTGATAATATGGTATATTATGGTGTAGGAGTTATTTGACGCGAAAAGGAAGAAGTTGGAGCTAAAACGAATTAAACATGAGAGATTACAGAATAAATTTCAAGTAGGCAGCTTAATGAAATAAAGTTAATATTATATTCAATAAGAATATATTAATATAATAATCAATTCAAATGTAAATTGTTAATTAAATTGCAGAAGCTGTGCGTCGTTTCCTCCTTTGGAGAAATTAGGTTTCCAAGTCCTCTTTGGACTTTTTTTTTTTTAAGCAAATCCACTAGGCATGTAGCCTAGGTTATTTTATAAATAATAAAGGTAACCAAGTCTTACAAGAATATAAAGAAACATGTAAAAAATGAGCTATGCTAAGACTAGTGACCAAACTTAGTCTCCA
>JBDJHY010177225.1:0-12180 GCA_039654485.1 Withania somnifera
ATTAGTCTATGAGCCATTCTTGGATCTCTCATTACCGGTTCCCACTAAGAAGACTCCATCTAAGAAAGTTCAACCAGCTTCCCGAGCGAAGAAATTAAAACACGCTCCAAAGAGAAGTGGAAGAGTGCCCCCCAAAATTAGCAGAGATACAGCTTCTCCTAATTCACGAAGTGCTCAAGAAAGTGGTAGCAAGTCGTTCAGCCAGGTGCAGCCTAGTGTGCCCATCACTGAAGGAATGGAAGTTCCTGCTGATTGTGCATTGCAAGATTCTCTTGATGCTAGTTATGTGGCTGATAATATGGGTTTATCTTCACATAATTTATATTCCTCTTTGAAGTCTAACAATGAGAAAAATGTCAACAATGTTACTGGGCAGCTGACTTCAGAGGACAATTTTACATGGTTGGATTATCTTGATCAAGATATCCTGCCTAATGGTAATGACATGTCTTCTCAAATTATGTCTCATGATCCGTGTTCCTCTCAGAAGTCCAATAATGATCAAAATGACAATGGACAGTCAACTTCAATGGACAATTTTACATGTTCAGAGTACCTTGATCAAGGTATTATGCCTGCAGGTGATGACATCGCGTCACAAGTTGATATTCTGTCTAATCAGGGTTGTGCAACTGAAAATGTTGTTCAACCTAATGACCTCTTGCAAAATGATCTGAATGCTCCTAGTGACAGTAAATTGACATGTGGTGAGGAAGCTTGTTCCCCCGATGATTTAATATGCTTGGATGATCAAGTAAGATCTAAGTCAGCAGGCTGCGATATAGCTTCTCAGTTTGGTGCGGAAGTAGCAGTTAAAGACCGGGAGGCTAGAGAAGCCGAGCGTCACTCAGCATCAAGCAGCCAATTCCACTCAGCGGATTCAAATCTTGATTCATCAACAAGGCATGGGGAAGTTGAAGCCCCATTACAGGTACAAGATTCAGAAATTCTGTTGCTTCCATATAAAGAAGAAACTTCAACTAGCAGTGACGTATTAAAAGGAGAAGGCGAGGTGTCCCCAGATGCCGCTGGCTGTGAACAAGATTTTTTGGAATTTGATGGTTTTGGTAGCCTGTTTAATGAACCTGAGCCTGTAGCAGGGCCTGCTGAAAAGCCTTTAAAAAATGGATTTGGAGAAGCTAGTTCTGCTGTTGGAAACAACACTGAATCTGATCCTGATGAGGTTGATAATACGGATGCTCCTGTGTCGGTGGAGAGTTGTTTGGCTTGTTTCACAAAACCTGAGCTTCTTTCTAAAACAGAACATGCTTGGCAGTGTGAGAACTGTGCAAAACTTCTACGAAAACAGAGAGCGAGATTGAAGAAGAAACTGCTGAAACCTAGATCAGGGGATCTGGGGAATGCGCCAGAGGACAGTAATCCAAGGGATATTGAGCTGAGAGCCACTTGTGGAAGTGCCGGGAAAGGTCTGTCAGATGCTTTTGATGACAGGTTGGTGTGCCAAAATAGAATAAATGGTTACTCGAATTGCACGCCAGAAACCAGCCACGGAGCTGATCAAGATCTAGTTCCTCACCCATCAGATGGTGGGGTTCATTCAAGTCAGGATGAAGCTTGTAGTCTGTTAGATTGCGACAATCAGATCAATGAAGGTCAATTGGATGAATGTTCTGCTAATTATGAATCTGGAGAAAGCGAGAACGAGACAGACTCTAAAGGTGTCAAAGTGGAAAGAGATGCAACTAAAAGGATACTCATTGATAAAGCCCCTCCTATTTTGACTATTCATCTAAAGAGGTTCAGCCAAGATGCTCGCGGACGCTTAAGTAAGCTGAGTGGCTATGTGAATTTCAGAGATACTATTGATATCACCACCTTTATTGACCCCAGGTTTGTTAATTTTCCTTCATTTGATATATCAGTTAAATCAGAATTTTTGGTTGTCTTCTTCACTAAATTGAGATTCAAGTATTTTCTTGATCTTGTAATGAAAAAACCTGCATTAATGTGTCAAATCTGAGATCCATGCCAGTTAAGTGGCCTCTTTAATCATAATATGTTTTTGGAAGATGAGAATGATTGTGTAAATGTAATACTTTCACCTTCTAGTTGGAGAAAGCTTGACTTTAGGCTAAAAAATTAACTATTATATTGACATTATGGAGGAATACAGGTGCTATTTTCTTCCTTGTCTGAAGGTTTTTCATTATTGTATTCAAGTTCATTTAGGCTGATGAAACAAGCAAAAGAAGCAGGAGTGCGAGTCAGTAAATTTTCAAACTTATTAATAAACTAATCGATCCAAGTCCAGTAACCTTAAGCGTGTGATGGTAAGGTAGGATAAATGGCGTTTCTTTATCAAATGTATGGATGCATGTATATTTCTGTGGTACAAATATTTGATTTGCTATGCACGTAATGATTTGGTGCTTTGGTTAATAAAATATCACAATTGTTTATATTTTAGAGTGTTAGCAATTATATCTCAACATCTGAAATTCCAAATTAATCATGCCATTCTCATCTTGTCAGTCTTCTTTTCTATATGGTCCTGAATTCCATTTTTAAGGGTCATCAGTGTCTTGCTTCAGAGGTTAGATGATAGTTATCCTTCCAAACAACATGAATCCTATCTGCCATATAGCTGAGTATGACTGAGAACACACTCATACGATGGGATGGAAATTCGCCTGATACAGCATCTCATATTTATTATATTATGTTGTGGAGAATTTGTTGGTAAAATTTACTTGTAAAAAATGTGTGGCAGAATAGAATTAGTACAATCCCATGGAAGGCCATACTTTGGGTTTAACGAACAGTTAAACTTGTACCCTCAAGATTGTCGTCAATGCCTTAAACTCACCTTCGCTTGTGCCTTTATATGCTCGTTATCCTAATCATTGTTGTAAGGATCAGAGTCCTTTGCTCTTATATCAGATTAATTCTGCTCTACCAAATTGGGGCTGTCAAAGTTAGTCTCTTTCTTGTTTCTTGGATAGGTAATGAATCTATTAGAGGATAGCTCAAGTGGAAAGCACCTCCAGCCTTAAAATTGTGGGTTAGAGTTACCAAGTGAGCAAATTACCGTATCAAAAAAAAAAAAGAAACGAAAGATAAATGATTCTTCTATGTGATTCTGAAACTTTGTTAGCCTGATTGCTGATTTCAGGACTCTGGCTTTTCGGAAGGGCTAGGTTTTGAAGGGCAAAGGTGAGGCAGAACCCGGAAAGACTAGATAACCTTCGTTATATCTTTTTGTTCCTCTTTCCATGAATATGATTTTGGAAGATAGAAGGATTGTCAGGTACCTGTAATATAATACTTGTGGGCCTCAATTTTCTATCAGTTATGTTCAATGACTGATATCCACATAAATTCAAGATTGTGCTCCTTCCGCCGTCACTTGTAGATGATTGACCTTTACTCTAGCCATTAAGCTCCCCTTGATAATTGGTTTTGAGTCCTCTGAAGCTGTTGGAGTATTTGACTTGCCCACGGTTAGATGATTAAGTTTCTAGTCAGGTGAAGAAACTTTTGTGGTCTGTATGATGTCAAGGTCAATCGTTTGAATTCTTATCACCCTTTCTTTTAATTGCACGAGTTCTTTATCACTTCATGCTTCAATGATGGCTGGTAACTAAAGGAATATAGTACAAAGAAAAAGAATACTGTGACCCAGAGCTATTTCTCATACATAATCCACCATTTATTAATTATTATCAGCATCACAGTTGTGTGTAGAGATTCAGAGGCTTCGGAAATGCTTTTGGAACTTGTTTACATTAGGGCTTGAGAAAAATGGATAGCTTTTAAATGAAAACCTGTCCAAAATAATAATTCTCTTCAACTAGAATAGAAGCACTTATTTATCTTTTTCGGATGTATAATTCCCGAATAAACTCAAACTCTTCTGAGCCCTTGAGACTTTACATATCAGCTTCAGAAGATTCAGTTGGATCATTCTTGGCACAGAAGAATGAGGAAGCAAAAAGCTACGGCACCTCCGATAACTACACCCCCCCCCCCCCATGAATACTCCTCCGGTATGAAAAGTTCTAGCAACTACAGTTTGATCTAAATTTGACTAATAAATATGAGAAGTAGCAACTAATGTTTAGTATTGTTTAAGAAAAGTATGGTATCCTCAACATGGTGAACTGGACTGTCTGCTATACCTGCTACTAGCTTATTTAAACAGTGAAGGATCTTGGTAATCTCAGCATTGGGATTTTCAAAGTTCTCAATTTAACTTTGTTTATGGTTCTAAAGAACTTCTGAAAAGCACCGTCCCCTGCTTCTTCCTGTTCTGCACCTATTGGGATCAAAGTGGAAGCATCTGTCTGACAAGTGTTGTTATAAGAGGCCTCTCGCTTTTGGTTTCTGATTGACATTCTTTTCCGTTCACGTTCTCAAATTTTAGACAGTAACACTGTGATCTAGTTGAGTTTTCTGCATAGAAATTGTTATCAAATGATGTACTACAACAACAATGCCGCAGTCCTTAACTTTTTTTCAATGATATGAACATCTTTACTTATATTCCATTCCTAACCAATTTGATAATGATTATGAAGAGTTTAATCCATAGAAAATAACCTTGGTTTCTTTAGTGACCTTCATCAACCAGGGAATAGCAGTGCGAATTCTTTGAGTTTTTTAATTTTGCTTCCTAGGACTCTCAGTTTCATGTTTCAGTTTTCAATAAGTAATGAACCCTAATTCTAGGTTTGCCACAAACAGTTGCAAAGGATGAAATAATTGGTGGATCTGTGAGTAGTTATTCTAAGTAGGATATGAACTCTTTATTCTTTTCAAATGTTTGTTCGGTCTATTGCTGATTACATATTGGACTTGGGACATCTATTTAAGATATTTGTCTTCTAAGGAATAGTAGATTGACATGCGCTGAATTGATGATAGTATAAAGTTTGTGCTGTGAAACCAGAAAAGAAAGAGAGTACATTTGAAACCAAGTAAAGTGAGACTCGTTGAAAAGTTTGTAATATTATGAGGTAGGGGTAAGGTATGCACACATCCTACCCTCCCGAACTCCACTTGTGGGGTTGTCGTTGAAAGAAACAAACAAAGGGTGAAAGGAAGCAAACTGCATATTATGTCAAGGACAGAGTCGCGCGTCTTGATTTGCATTTCTTGAACTTTGCCTGTGCATTTGCTTATTAGTAAAGCTATATAGCATATTGGTTTGAAGGTTCTATTTCGACATGTCAGTTTGCACTTCTAGTAGTCTATTGGAAACAACCTCTATCTCTACGAGATAGGGGTGTACACTCTACCATCCTCAGATTCCACTTTTAGGATTACACTAGGTATGTTGTAGTTTGCACTTCTAGTACCTCAGCAATTTAAGTCTCGTTCTGCAAAATGGTAGCTGTACTCCACTGGTCTTATGATGAAATGATGTAAACTGCAGGTGCCTGAAGAAGGAGGTTTACAAATACCGGCTTCTTGGTGTCGTTGAGCATTCAGGTACTATGAGGGGAGGTCACTACGTTGCATACGTTAGAGGAGGCCCAAAGGTCGCTGGGAAAGACAAGGACTCGGAAGATTATGTGTGGTATTATGCTAGTGATGCCTACGTACGAGAGGTAACACCGGAAGAAGTTCTTCAGAGTGAAGCCTACATTTTGTTCTATGAAGAAATTTGATACGAATTTCTTTGCATTTTTTTCAACATTGAAATGGTCCAGGGTCTAGTTGATCACGTATCAGGAAAAAATACGTATACACACAACCCGAAAAGGGGTTTTGGAAGGTAAAATGTGAGTTGTATTGCTACTATCATAGGGTATTGACACCCATTTTTTGTTATTTCAAATTTCAATATGCCATCTAGAGATGTACATGTTGGAAAATGCATGTTGAGAAAGAGTGTAATTCATTTTTTTTTTTTTTAAAATGGAAAAGAGCAATTCTTACTGTCACTGGACGACTGATTTAACCACTTTATGATAATGATAATAATTTCGAGATAAAATATGAAATTATGTTATTTTGCAGTTGGTTATGTGTCTTTTAACCAATAAGTAGTCTTAGAATTATTTTGTTTAGTTATTTCGTATAAAAGGTGAAACAACTAATCACATGAAATATTCTTATTTATTCGTTTCCGCTTGCTATAGATTTTTTTTTTTTCACGTTAAACCTGGATAGTAACTTGCAAAAACATAATGGGAAAATTATATAAAGTCTCAAATATTCTTATTCATGTTTACTTATTCTTTTCTTATTTTAATATAATTATATAATATATCACTAGTTTCGTACGATGCATGTTGTAACCACGTTCAGACATGTCGTAATCATGAGATGTACACGAAACTGAACTATGTATTCAAACACTTTAATATGTATTTGAATGGCTAAGCATGTATTTGTATGTATCTGGAGGGTTACTTGTTTATAATGTATAAACAATTACACAATATATCTCGTGTCTAAACATGTATCTTAATGGCTTAGTATATATCCGTATGTGTTTACAGGATTACTTGTCAACAATGCTTTGCGATTATACAACGTAATGTGACTACACAATGTATCGTGTGTCAAATTTAATTAGTACATTATCTATTATTGAAAACTAGCAATAAAGAAAATAATTGGCTCCTAACTAATGAGTTACTCTTTATTAATTTGATATAAACACCGAAAAAAAATAAAAAAAATATTTACCTGTTGTACCTTGTGGTTACTTTGGTAAGGTCCAAGACAACCAAGCTGAAATTAAGGAAAATAAAAGAATCAGTAAACCCATAACAAAGACATCCGTTAAGGTTAAAAATTAAAATATACACAAAGAAACAAGAAATATCATAATGTCCAAGAAAACGTTCACTCAGTTTATGAGTTTCCAAATTTCTCAATTCTCAAACATCAAAAAAGAAACAGGGAAAAGCTAAAAGAACACATTAAAAAAATAAAAAGACAAGAGTGATCATCTTCTTCTTACTAATTCTTTCTTGCTTTATGTGTTTTGTAGTCAAAATTTACTTACTCATTACAACATATTTTAATATATTCGAAGTCTGAAAAGGGTCGTGTGTACTTAATCTTATCCCAGCTAATTTAAGTGTATATGACGCATAATTTATCAAATTCTAAACTTTTAATAAACATTGGAGAAATTTTGTCCACCTCAATAGAGAATGAATGTGATAGACCTTAAGGTCGGAACAAGTTAATAGGATCTTCTTTTTTTTTTTTTACGTTCCCATGTTCCCCTCATTTGGCGACATGGGGGCAAAAAAAAAAAAGGAGAGGGATGGAGTTTCTTTTGCTTTTGGCATAGCAGGCCAATTTATCTGTTTTAATTTATATGGCGGTGTATGAATTTTTTTTTAAGTTTGTTGTTAAAAATAAGTTATAAATAATTATGTGACTCTAAATTATCTCATTAAAAATTCTAAAATTTTAATTTAAAAAGTAGTAATATTTTTTAAAATACTTCTTAAAATAATTAAGACACGAGAAACAGTATTAACTAGTCTTCATTCTTCTATTTGATTTTTTCTACCCTAACCCTTTGATTGAACGGAGCGTCTATCAAAAATTATCTACACTATAAAAATAAAGATAATTTCTACACACATCCGACGAGGAATTTAAAGGTCATAAGAACTAATAGCTTACCCAGACTCTACAAATATAAAAAAAATATTTATAAATATTTATTAGCGAACTGAATTATTACTCCCTTCGTCTAAATTTATGCAGCACATTTCAAATTTCAATATTCAAATAAATTTATTTTTAATAATAATTTTTCATACATTTTAAATTATTAATTATTAAAACTTATAGTACTTTTCACATAATTTTTAAATATATAAATTTTATTTACAAAATATATAAATTTTAATATCCAAATTGATAGTTAAACTACTGTTAAACACTCAAAATTCAAACGGTATCATGGATAATGAAACAAAAAAAAAATATTGCTATGTTACGTAATATAAAATCTCTATAATAGCTCATAAACTTTAAAATTTCGAATCAGACTCTATATTCAACCCACCCCCTAGACTAACACTATACCACAACATTCCCTTCTTTCTTCCATTAACACACACACAAAAAGCTACAACTTGTCTCTCCACTCACAAACCCCACACATCAAAAAAGAAAAAGAACCAAAAGAAAAAGAACCCATATAATTGATCTTTTTACCTTCCATCAACAGGGCAAAAACACCACTATTTCAATTAGTGGTAGTTTTAATGTTATGTTTTTCAATTTGCAGACAAGTAGTGAGAGTAAAAGCAACATGGTGTGTAGCAAGAAGTGATGCAAGTGAACAACCATTACAAAATGCATTAGACTATGCATGTTACTCTGGTGCTGATTGTGCACCAATATTGCCAAATGGACTCTGTTATCTTCCTAATACCATTCAAGCTCATGCTTCTTATGCTTTTAATAGTTTCTATCAAAGGATGAATAGAGCACCTGGCTCTTGTGACTTTGCTGGCACTGCTAACATTGCAAAAACTGATCCAAGTAATCATTCTTTCTTTCTTTCATCATTTTTCTGGACATTTGTTAAAAGGAAGTCTTAAATTAACGGTTAAAAGTTATTGTCCTATAATTAGAAGGTCAAGTTTTCGAGTCTTAGAAATAGGCTCTGACAAAAATGCAAGGTAAGGTTATCTGCAATAGACCCTTCTAGTTGGACCTTCTCCGGACCTCAACAAAAGCTTAATGAACCGAGTTGTCCTTTCTTATTTTTTGCACTATAACTATTTGTTTTATGGTTTCTCATATGGTGTCATGTATTTATATTAAAGTCACAATTAATATGTACTTGCGTATTGTAGGACTAGCTGGGTGGCATTTCCTAACATATAATATCTTTTTGTAGTTGTATTTAGATCGAGAGCTCTGATTAAGAGTATAGAAATTTTAATTATTCTACTGCTTATTGTTTGAGGAGTCAAAAAAACAAACTTTTTTTCTTTTATCATGAAATGTTTATGGCGTGGTCATTAAAAGAAAATTTTATCATTTTTTTAAAAAAATATTTTAAGAAAATTAGAAATATAGAAAACATGTCCAAAATCTTTTTTTTTCAAGAAAAACAGAAAACCCAATTTTTCAAATTTAATATAAATTTGGAAAACTATTAAAAGTAATTTTCTAGAATTTTCCTTTAAAATATACCAGCCAATTTTCTATAATTTTCTACAATTTTCACATGATATGATGTTTACTTTGTATATATTGGTTGGGAAGGAACAACTAATGATTCTCGTGTTATTTATGATGCAATAGTTAGAACCGAAAATAAATTTCCTAGTCCAACTAGCAGTAATTTTTTTTTTCATATCGATCATTTTGTTCATTTTAACAAAATTTTATCAGGTTTATTATATGACCTTTATTTGTATTTTGGTGCAGATTATTACTATATTGTTGATAGTGGTTATCCTAATCTAAAGGATTTTTTAGCTCCCTTTCTATGAACAAGTTTTCCATTATTTTAAAATAAAAAATTATGTACTTTTGAATCTTGGAATTAGAAAATTAGAAATGAAAAACTGAAAATAATTTTATGTTAATGAACACACCCTTAAATTTTTTTAAAATTGGGAAGTCTTGAAATATGCCCCTAAATTTGGATTAGTTGGATCAGTGTATTTCAAATAGTACTAGTTCATTATGCAAGAATATAAGTATTTCTTTTATCTAGTTTATCGGATATGTAAATTTTATTTTTAAAAATTTGTAGAATTATTTTTTTAAATAAAGCTAATTTTGTTTTTAAAATTTTATTTTTTTTTAACAAAATTAATTTTAATTTATGTAGGTTTTGGGTCTTGTGTTTATTCAGCATCTCCAAGGTATGAACATTAACTTTAATTTCTCTCACATTGCTTTTCCTTTTTTTTTTTTTTTTTTCTTTTTTTTTTTTTTTTTTTTTTGTGTGTGTGGTAATTCTTAATATTTGTTGGTACTATATATTTCTAGTTCTTTCTTCTTAAGTTGTCGGTTGCCCATTGTCCTTTTAAAAAAAAAAAAAAAATTGGAAATGTCTTAATAATAGCTTAAGGAAAAGTGTTAGGAGAATTTTGTAGACAAAAAAGAACACTGTTAAGTTATTATTATATTTCTTTCAAGATTGTATTTGTTTCTTTTTACTTTGGCTTAACAAAACGAATGTTGGATATACTGTTTGAAGTGTAAAATTAAAAGAAAATTCTATGTAAGGGGGCAAAAAAGGAAGACTATAATTATTTAATTTAGGTTTTATGCCCATAGCCTAGTGGTCTAATAAAAAAAAGCTTAGCGTATATTTTAGTTTTCATTCTTTAAAAAGGTTTTTTTTGCAAATTAAGTCTAGTATTATAGTTCGGAGGATAGAGGGACAGGTCCATGCTCAATGAGTTTCAAGCTAGAGTCGGATAAGCAAAAAAAATAAAATTATATGTCACTTGAGCCGAGTATTTATCAAAAATAGTCTCTTTAACTTTACTAAATTGAATAAAATAACATATATGTCACTTTTTCTAAACTTACTAATGTAATTATATTGAGTATATTATTAATTTTTCTTATATGATGTACCGTGTTTATTGAAAATAACCTCTAATAAAAATAAAATAGACCCTTGTGGATAAGATTTTTCTGAATTTTTTTTTACTATATATATTGGAAGAATCTCTAAGGTCAGTATGTATGGGGTTATTTTGGCGTTTGGTTTGTTGCTGGCCTCTTTTGTCTGAAAAGGGCTGCTATAAAGAGTCACCTGTGTTGTCCACTTTTATCTTGTCGGATACTTCATAATGCTTTTGGAGGGTTCAATACATTTTTGAACATAAACATTATGAATATAGTGTTCAATGTCGAAATTAAAAGATAGCATTAGTTATGCAGAGATTTCGTTATAGGAGATTATTATATTTCATTTTACCTTAAATCAAATGACCCCTAAGGTTCTAGGCTTACTGATGCCCTCATCTTTTGTTATATTTTTACGGGAAAAAGCTCAAAGTAATACACCAACGAACTTTCAGAAATGGCTCTTTTGTGTCTATCGTCGTGACACATTTGGTTCACTCATGCCACTGACCAGTAAAGTAGGAATTAAAAGATTTGAATGAAATTCGTTTGTTGTGAGCGTTTGCTCTTCCAATTCATGTGTATGTACAAGTTATGAGTAATTCTCAAGCCTCATCTACGAAATTATACTGGGTACATTATGAACGTAAAGTTGGCCTTTCTGATCTACAACATTGATACTGTAAATTTTCAGCAGTGCTGGTGGCTCTACTACTAGTCCGAACACCCCCGGTGGTGGCTCAACCGGAGGGACTACCACGACTCCAATTCTTTATCCACCACCACCGGGGCTTGTAAACCCTTTCAATGGCAATGGAGGAACAACACCGCGCGTTGGACCTGACTCAGAGACTTCTAATGCTTCTCCCAAGATACCAAATTTGGTTCTTGCTGCATTTTTTATGCTTCATATTTTTCAATTCTAGTAGCCATTCCTGGTAGAATATTAGCCATACTTTTTGCTAGTTTTTAAGGGTAGGACAGTACAATTTTGCTTAGAGAAATGGAAGTTTTCAATTTACGATTATGAAAACTTCAGCCCTTTGGGTAACAGTGAGTTAGGTGGATGTCATGGGTTTGAAACTTGTTGCACCTGAAGGTGTGGTGCTTAAGTGGAAAATGACAAAGACAGGTCCATGAACGTGTGACATTGGACCTCGGGAATTTCTCGATTATAAAGAAACAAAGGAATGTTCCAAATTCTATTGAATCCATTTAATTTATTAGCTTGTTAAAGTTCTGATTTTCTATGCTTTATATATCGTATGCTGCATACACCATTTCATTTAGTTTAAGGTAACATTGCAAAAACGCTAAAAAAGGAGAACGATGTTTTTTAAACTTCTGATTCAAATTATTAAACAAATGATAGTTAATACGAGAAATTCGAAAAACCATCTTCTCTAAAGTAATGACCGTTTGGTCATTTTTTTGTTTTCCGCCTTTTTTTTTGTGTGTTTAGAGGCGTCTGGTAGTTGCCCCAAGTCATTTATTACTTGTTGGGACCGGTAGTTTGGTGCCCTAGCAGCTCGTTTGCCCGTTATCTCAGTTTTCCTATTTTGAAATCTCAATTTTAAAACGGTGGAACTTGAGACTGAAATCCTTGTAAACGAGCTCAGAATAGAATTCCAACAGTTT
>JBDJHY010177234.1:0-12180 GCA_039654485.1 Withania somnifera
TAGAACCACCTAGATTATGTGTACAGACATTCCAATAGAAAGACTCAGTGAAAGTAGTTCACCTAGATATTGACCGATGCAGAGCCAGCGTGGTATAATAACCCACGCTTACCTATTCTATGTGGTTTGCGGAGTTCCATTGCTTAATTTTTGTAAGTTATTGAAAGAAATCATATCCTTAAAACTAGAGATGATAAGATAATGGGTGAGGATGTTTAAATAGTGGCATGTCTTATTTCTGAGTAGAAGTTAAACTTTGGCAGATTGACTGCAAAACAGATAAGGATGCGTGTTTTGCACGAAGGTACTGCTTATCCCAACCCCTACTTAATTACTGAATTATGTCAGTAAGCAAAGGTTTTTATTCTACCAGGTATCAATCTCGATGCTAATGCCCTGAATACGTATGGCATTGATAGGTCTAAGGATCTTTTGAAAAATTAGATTAAAAAGCAATGAAGTGGAGATACTTTTACTTCTCAAAGAGGTTTAGAGGGCCCAGTGGGCATAGATAAAATTGAAGCAATTGAGATTCCCTCCATTCACCGGGAATCAAGTGAGCCAAGGACACATGGCCTACCCCATAGCTATCCAGCTAAACGACCTCCCCCGTCTCTTTTTGAATTAACCCCCTTGATATTTTCTAAATTGATTATGTGAGTGAAGAGAAATGAGAGGAAGATAAAAGTAACGTTTTTTAGGTAGAGTAGTTAACGGACCATAAAATTAAAACTACATAGGAAGAATGAGCGTTTAAGGCTTGTGTGCCCATTCGCATGGGCTAGATTTCAATTTGAGATGAAGAAGCTAAGAGAGGATATGAGAGAGGATGTCACACTATTATAATAGGGTCAACGTCCAGTTTCCCCAGTGAAAGCAGATCCAACAAAGTTTGAGGATGAAGATCAAATTAGGTCTGGATGAGATGCAGTCCAAAGGTATAGGTACAACGGATGGGGGTGATGAAGAGGATTTCAGTAGAAATAAAAAGAAAAAACATAAGCGGGGTAGTATGAATAAGGAGAAGGATCTGGAGAAGGAATTTAGAGAGTCTAGAGAGACGTATATACTTGATGAGGATCGAAAAAAATCACTGTATGTAGGTGCTTCAACCAATGGAATGCTGACTGAGTCCAAGCATTTATGCATGGTACCTATGGTTGTTGAGAAGGAGTAGATTGGTGTAGCAAGTACAACCACTGAGCATCCATCTCGGGTTGATGCCGAGATACATTATGATATGACATAGACTATTTTTTGAGCTACACCCTTTTTTATATTTTTTGTTTCATTTCTTTATGCATTGGGGACACTGAGAAGTTTTGTGTGAGTAGGGGGTAATACCTATGTTGAATCGTCCAAGGAGTTTTTTTCCATGTTTCTTTTCCCTCTAACATGCTATCTAGTGGAACTGGCATGTTTAGGTCTTATGTTTTTAGTTTTAAGTAGTAGTTTTATGTTTTTGTCAATTGTTATTAAATATTGATACCCTATATGATTAAAAATTTTCAGTAACAAGAAGTCATTAGCATATGTTATGTGTTAGTTGTGTTAAGTTATAAACTATAAACAATGAGTGATATTGATTGTATTTGTAAAAACTAAATTATCTGTATTATAAGCTTAGATTGATATCATTTGTCTACTTGCGAAGTGTGTGTGAGTATAATTAATTTAATATTTTTGTGTATTTGATATCTAGAACTTTCTCAGTTAATATCTATCTAAGTAGAAGGTAGGTTGCCTTGAAAATGATCTTATGCCTTCTTTGGTTTAGCCACTAAGCCTTAAAAGTGTCTCTAAATAATTTTTAGTTTCCATGTTTTATCCCTATAACCATCTTTCAGTAAGCAACCATAGTCGACCCCTAAAAAGTAAGAAACATTTATTTGTGCCCTGTTTCTCTGTTGGATATTGTGCACCTCAACTTAGGCATTGTAACCTAAGTTGAGGGTGGCTATGTAAGAAATATCATAACATAATGCATGGTAAATTTCTATATTGGCCCTGGTCCAGTAGTGAATAATGTGTCTTCAACCTAAGTTTAAAATTAGGTTGACGGTGGCTACTACAAAGCCTTATGTATAAAAATATAAATAAAAGGGGACGAGGTCAAGTGTGTATAAATAAAATCTTTTAGGGTAAGGGGATGAAAAAGAGGATTCTAAAAGGGAAAATGAAGAAAAAAGGAAATAGGGGTAGTCGAATAAAATGAGTTAGTCACTGAGTTCGTAAAATATACCCTACCAGCACACAAGCCTTCATTGAAAACCAAATGAAGTCCTGGCATTATTTAGGTTAACCTGTTGAAAACTAAGTTATAGTTGCAGTTAATAAACAAAAACATAATAAGAACTGATAAATTAATCTCTCTGTAATAAACAAAAGTTGCAGTTAATAAACAAAAACAGTTAGTCAATGTGATGTAATGCGAAATGATTAATTATGCTGAGTTGAATTCTGTATCGGTATTATAAGTGTTTAGTAGTTATGTTATTTCTTAAGGACAAGCAAACGTTCTAGGTTCAGGGTGTTGATGTGATGATATTTTACGTCACATATTGCACTTATTGCTATGAAAAAATGCATATTCTTGATTAATGTTTGTGTGATTTGATATTGTTTCTTTGTATTTTTAGGGTAAAATTTATGTTGGGAACTTTGGAGAAATCATTGAGAAAATAGTGTTTTGAAGAGGAATTGGATGGCTCGCCCAAGGTGTGCTGTCAAACAGAAATCAAACTATTTTAAGAAGTCTCTTGCATCTAGAAATGGATGGTTCATATGGTCTTAGACAAACCGTCCAAATCCACCATCCAGAGTCTAATATTTTAAAGGAAGAAATATATGGAAGACTAGACAAACCATCAACCCTTGGATGGTTCATCCAAAATGGTGTCATTTGAGAGAAAGTATACTGTTTTAGAGTTACAATAAACGAAAGGATAAATAGTTTATCTGGGCTCTGATGATTCGTCTAAGGAGCCACCCAAGCCAAAATGTGAATTATTTCAAAGTTTTAAAATTAAAATTATACCACCTTACTATAAATAGGTGTATTAGGTTATTTTATTCAGAACAATTAGCAGTACATATCTTTATCATAGTTTATCGTAGTTCATTTCACTATTTTTGTACGCTTTATTCACTCTACTAAGAACAAAAAAGTGTGAGAGATTTTTTCATAATTGATTATAGGCTACTATCAGTTCAAAGAGTATTCTATTGGTGTGATATCTATCAATTATTCTTCTTACAGTTGTGTAATCACAATCATAAGTAGATAAATTCCCAACTCTATGGTTATGGGATCCATGGGTGAAACAAATCTAGGGTTATAATTCTATCATGGTTCTTGCCTCTTATTAAGTGTATTAACACATAATCTCTACAATTTAACTAATTATTAGTCATTCCAAAGACTAGAACATGCCTAGGGTTAGTTAGTATTACCCATATGATTAAACCTAGGAATTGAGATAATGATAAGAAATTCGGGCCATTAACCCTCGTCTAGTGATTATTGTTGTAACAAAGGTAATTATCTTAAGGTTATTATGATAGAAATTAAACACTCTTTTGCAACCTGAGAAGGTTTAAAAGAGATTTATCTAGGATCAAAGGTTGAAAAACACTTAGATGAAAAGAATTGTTCCTGTAAAGAACCATACACTATGAACGATTGCAAGACCATTAATGTTTATAATCGAAAGATTTGTTTAAAACCTAGTGAACATAATCCAATTTTTCCTCATTACTTGAAATCAATTACAACATATGTCAATTGTTATTTGAATTCTATTGCAAAGGGTTACCATTTTATCAAACAATTCCCCATATTTACTTTTATGTATTTGAGGAATAACTGACTAATTGATTAAATAATGTAACTAGATTTGAATCTGCACCATATTCCTCGTAGGATCGACCCCAATGTTGTTGGGTCTATATTTGAATAATGACAATTTATGTTTCATCGGGAGGTGTAATTTGAGTGTTATCAGTACTAGGCCTCGAGGTTATTTCCATTACCTGCTTTGGCTAATCAGTATCACTAGGAAACCACCTTGGGGTCTCATATTTTGAGCCTAAGCTAACTAACTCATTTACTTCTCTAAAGACTATGCAAAAATTTGCTAATTTTTCAAGTCTATTGCCATAGTTTCCTAATCTACTAAATTTGTTTCATAATTTCTGTCAATTGAGTTTGATTAGCCAACATTTACTTCAAAATATATTCTGTAATTCTTGACTGATCTTGTTGCTATAAATTTATGTTGACCCTGATCTCCACCCCGTACAAAATTAGGCTAAGTTTACCAATTTCTATTGTAGGAGTTACCAATGTTTTGGTTTCCTTTATGCATTCCTCATAAAATTGACTGACTCTAGGTTTTCCCTATTTAAAGCTGCATAATGATCACTAGCCCACATACTTCACACTAAGTGCACTTGTTGAACCTGTGCATATTGAACTATATTTATTGGATCTTAGCCTTCAGCCATGCTCAGCCTGTTAAATTGGATCATCATATGATTATTAATGCTGGACCACTGTGCATCTAATGTTGTGATTACATTAACTTCTAATGTGACCGTAACTTTATTCACTGCAGCTCTAGACGAATTACTATGGAAAGTTGGGTTACTCTTTGATATTTTATCTAACAAGAAATAAAGCTCATCATATGTTTTCTTGAAAGCTTGACCATCTATAATTGAATCTAAAAAAATATTTGTTTGTGGGTCAAGACTTTCAATAAAGGTGTGAACTAATACCTCATTACTCTACTTAGGATGAGGAAAATCTCTAATCAACCCTTTAAATCGCTCCCATGTTTGCTATAATTTTCCTAAGGCTTCTGCTAAAACTAAAAATCTCACTTCGAAGCATCGTAGGGTTTCCTAAATGGAAGAACTGGAAGAGGAACTTTCTTGGAAGATCATTTCAAGATGTGAGTGAATTTTCAAACTCAGTATTAAACCATTGTTTTCTTCCCCTAACGGTGAGAATGGAAAAAGTGTCATCCTCACATAATCTTCAGAGACTCCAGCTAGGATAAATGTTTCACTGATTTCTAGAAAGTTTTAAAAGTAGACTTGTGGGTCCTCATGTCGTACACCAGTAAACTGCCTACTGGTGTGCAATAATTGCAACAAATTCTATTTGAGCTTGATCTAACCCTAGGTTCCAGTTTACGAATAGCAAAGGTAGCATTGGTGGTGAGTAGAATTTCCACTTAGAATACGGACCTTGGTTCTACCATAGTTTCAAGAAAAACCTCGACCTAATACCAACCTTTGGTATAGGATATAAAAGTGTTACTTATTTTCTTTGACGATCCAAGTGTTTCTTAGGTTTCGGATCTAGTCCAACCAAATCCTTAACCCTTTCCATATTGACTCAAAAATTAAACTTGTACCTGCAAGATGAGAGTTAATACCAAGATGAGTAGCACTTAGATAATAAACCCACAAAATAAAAACTAGATTTTAAGTAATATTCATAAGTCCCCAACAACGGCATAAAAAATATGTTGTTCCCAAGCGTACACGCTGGTGTGAGTGGTCTTAGCATATAATATAGTGACCTTTTCCGAGATGGATTGTCGTACCCACAGGGACTTCTTTTTGTTTGTGAAAAAGTAATTTCAATAATGCTTGTAAATTAACGAAGTGTAAGAACCAATTAAATGAAGAGTGGTTTGATTATAAACTAAAATATTAAAACTATCAAGAATCACAACTATTTTATATACAATATCAAAGAAATGGCCAAGGTTAAGACTCATGTCACATTCATGTATAGCTCTAAATATTTCGCTGGTTTAGTTGATTATCTTGGTTATTGATTATGGGTTTATTTAGATAACTATGGTTTTTCGAGCCTATAGTTACCTATTCACATGTAATCCTATATCTATGTTCCCATGAGTAAGAGTTAACAGGTAAACGATTTGGTTTTTTCCCAAGTTTTTAATCAAGTAAAGAAAATTAGGTATATTCCTATCCTATAGGAAAATCTATCTCTGGTATTACAAATCGAATGATCTCACTCCTTACAATCCACCCTCCAACTCCTACATCCCTCTTATAAGTTCAACACAAGAATATAGATTTATTCCAAGTTTCATGACTCCTTAAAATAGTTAAACAATATTTTGAGAACAACCAAATAACATAATATATAATAAACCAACTTTTGATTAAGCTAAACAATCATTATTTATCATCTCATCCCTAGAATGAGGGTTTTACAACCTCATAGTGTCATGACTCGATTTCTCAGGTCATGATGACACCTATTATCCCACCAGTAGGTGAACCAACCCTATAACCCAGAGTCACAAATGGTGAGCTAACACAATAAACTACACTAAGAACAAGTATGTAAAACAATAGTAGTCATACAAAGATGAAATGGTGTAGACAAAATAATATCACATAGACAATAAAGACCTCTTGGGACCTAGTATCAATGTATACACAAGCTACTATAAGGTATAGAGTGTAGAATATATAAAAATTTCATAAATACATCTATCTCAAAAGTACAAAAGATGCACACACCATATGAAGAGATGCAAGTAACTCTGAAAATCTAGAGCTTACACTATACTTCTGAAGTCAGCGAGTTGGCTGTAATGAACCTCATGGTCATTTATGATAATAAGGCATTTTAATAGTTTTCCCAATTGAGTTATGTCTTTCTGGGACCGTTAGTTCAAATCCCTAACGACTCGATTGAGAAATATCTTAAATTTCCTATTTTAGAGCGTAAAACTAAGTACTCATTGACCAAAGTCCACTTATCTTCCAGATGAGCTCAGAATTAAATTCCAAAAGTTTCACTGGCTTTTGAACACCAAACAAATTCAAGATTGACCTTAAGTTTGTGTTTCATATTTTACGTTTGAAATTTATGCCAATTTATGGATTTTAGTTAAGTTTATGGCCTAATGTGGAGCTTGGGTAGTAATTTGGTGTTCAGAGTGTTGGATTAGAATTCTAACTCTTCCATCAACTCTGTACTGGTGAATTTATGCTATCTTGAACCTTGGTACGCTTCCCAAAAGTGTTCGTGCTTGATATGAGACGTTATATGAAAAGTTAGCAATTTTCTAGTTTTAGCTAAGTACTAGTTTGGGGTCATTTTCTCTCAAAAGAGATCTGATGTCAATTGCATTGCTTTTGTTGAGTCCAGAATATGTTTTTCACATAAAACACATAGTTTTTTTGTTAAAATTGGACTTCGAATGCATTTCAAGCAGTGATTCGGAGCATGTTTCTTCTCTTGATTCTGCTGTCAAACCCGTAACTCGTGTAGGCATCATTTGTTCTGTCTAATTATGGAAATAGCCCACACGATTGTGATTTAATGGATAATACTCCATAGGATCATAAGGAGGTCCTACACAAATGTGATGATTTTCTCCAGCACTCTACGCGATCGCATAATCACGTAGTAAGTCTAGGCGTTCGTGATGAGTAAATTCATTGGCAGTTTATAAAAACCCCTGCACGACCCCAATATTTTATTTCCATAAAAACATTACGACTACTTCAGTTACAGAGTGAAAAATTTCTCCCATACATTATTCCAAAGCTAAGAAAAAATCTCTAATCGTTGTTCTTCAAATTCTATGCGTTTTTTGGTAAGTCTTCTTCGCTTTTCATTCATAGTTTTCTTGGTTTCCTCCATTTATGGTTCCAACTGATAAAATTACTGAAATTATGTGATAATCCAAATAATATTGTGTAATTCTCTATTCCATTAGTTTATTTTACGTCAAGTATCATTAATCTAACGGAACTCCAATGATTAATCCATAAATATTGCACATTTGACCCTGTGTATGTCAAATCTATCCGGGCTATTTGGAAGCCGTTCCCGCAATCGAATTGTGCTCAATTTTGGAGCATGAATTCCTGGTAACGTTGGGAACCCTGAAGTGAAATTTATTTACAGTTCTGGTGAATGGGATATGCGAGCCCATTTTAGGCCCAGTCCGAAATTTAGTATAAATTACACTATTACTTTGAGTACGATTCGTGAATTTACATCGCTTTATTGTCGGACGACAGGTAGGCTCCATGGGGCTATCTCTGGGATTATAGCTTTAATAATTATACTAAATAGTATTTGTGGGTTGGGTAGCTAGGTTGATATACTGATCCTATACCATTATTTTATCTGTTCCATGTTCATACTTATATTTTGGCATATGATCGATACAGTGACTATGACTTATAGGTTGTCTAGGCATCTATGTAGGGTATAGTAAATTACTATTACATGATCATATGTTGAATATATACTTGTTGATATGTTGTGCAGTCATGACAGGAGAGGTTGGACCTATGGCTCTTATGAGTGTGTATTGGGGCTAGGTCAGTTTCACCACTTGATTATTGAGCCGTAGAGACTAGAGACTAATTTGATTTATAATGATGAATAATGATATAAGTTCATAAATTGGTACATAAGTAAATGGATTTTTAACTATTTTAGACTCGGCATTGTAACGAGCTCCCGATAATACTATTTTAACTTATTTTAGTCCAAGATTTACATCCTTATACCGAGAAATAACATTTGATTAATAAATATTGGGACTTGAGACAGACTCTGTCATCGAGTACAACCATTGGGACTCGAGTCCGTCATCATACGACAGTGAGTAAAACTTTTTGACACTTATGGCACTACTAGTTATGGAAACTTGAGGATACCCGATCTATTTAGAATTTTGGTGATACTATGATACATACATTATATGCCTTGACTTGTCGAGTACAGCTTGATGAGACTATTGATATTCGGTACGAGATGCTAATCTATTAAGACCCTTGAGGCTCTAACAGTTTGGATGTTAGGTTTTGATGATGTTAAAGATTGCACATGTTGAGCATATCTCCATGGACCTTACATTTGGGTTGTGGTTGATACAAATAAGGGGGTATATTGCATCAGGGAGATATACATAAAAAATTTAGGTTCGCATTCCATAGGGTTTCCCTGCTAGTCCTATGGGTACCGGAGGAGATGCGTATTCAGGGCAGGTTACTTCATATGACTGTATTTACTTTTCTGCACTAATTTTCTTTATTTTACCCTTAGGTCGTCATAGGGTGCCTATGGGTGAGCATGTTTCTGTGTACGCTATGCTTCTGTCTGGGGGACTTGTCAGCGTTTATTTGCATTACTTTATTATTCCTATTGCTTCTTATTTATTATTGATGGTTAATTACTACTTTATGCTATGTGGGATTTTATTCCTTAAACTCTTATTTAGTCATTTACTCTTTTACTTGAGGGTACAGGTATACCGTCGATGTTCTACTCCTGTCTCCTCTTGAATTTTATTTATTGCATTATTATTCACATATATTGTTGCAAGGATTTCGGGTATATCTTCCTCTATTTCCTAAGATCCTATTATGTGACTAGCTAGAGATACATGTCTACTTGTACTTGATTCTTATTTGAGTAGCTAGCTTTCCCCTATTGTGCTATTTGCTTCTGTGACCCCTTTATTGTATTCGTTATTTACTGCTATTATTATTATTTGTGCCTAGTGGGCCCTCGAAGCCTACTAGATATGGGTTGCTTTGATATCTTGTACTCATACTACAATTGCACATGGGATAATTTGAGTACAGGTTCCCGACCATGATCACAGCCAGCTATTCGTGCAGTTTACATCTTACTTCAGAGAATCAGGGTGAGCTTGGTGTTGACTTTTACCTTCTTCTCTTTGAATTTGATAGTTTAGTTGATCTCTATGTATTTTGGAGATATAATTGTATTTGATATATTTCAGATATCTTGTTTCTGTATTTAGTGGTTCATTTGGCATTACTTCCATATTTTAATTATCTTTTGATTATTATACTTGTGTTTTTTGCAATTGATATGGTTGTCCTCGGCTTTGGATTCAGACTACAGCATTGGTTCTCCTACTGGTGCTAAGTAAGTGCCATCATAATCAGCGAAATTAGGTCGTGAAAATTTGTTATCAGACCCAGGTTCATCGGTGTTGGTGTATATGACTAATGTCTAGTAGAGTGCTATGGATTAGTACAGAGACATCTGTTGCTTATCTTCAAGTGGCTATAGTGATATTTAGGAAAATTAACTCTTTCTTTTGAATCATGTATCGTGAATTTATTCTTGATGATTTCTTGAAAAATATCACTCATTTTCATCACTCTTTTGATGCCTCGTACATGTTCATCCTCAAATAAAAAGACAGACAGAGCACTGGCAAGAATGCCTCTTCCAGGTACTACTTCTGAGGTCCTACCAGTGCCTGCAGCAACGACTACAACATCGATTGTAGCACCTATTTCAGCACCTACTATAGCACCGTCTCCTAATATTCGTAGCTTAATATGGCAGCTACTCAACATTTTTGGAGGTCCTCCTACAGATGGGATACAACCAACGATTCTAGTATCTCAGCCTACAGCGGCAATGGCAAAAGTACAGTCGGTTGTTCCAGTAGTGACTCCTATACCTGCTCAAGTTATAATAGTGCCAACTATTGCTCCTTCTATTAAGAAACAACAAGCTATGACAGACTTAGAGTAGAAGCTCCTTCCAAGATTCTTGAGGTTGGATCCCCTAGATTCACTGAAGTTCCAGAAGAGGATGCCCACGAGTTCGTAGTAGAGTGCGAAGAAATATTAACTAACATGGGTGTACTTAAGACCCATGGTGTAGCCTTTACCACCTACCAGATGCATGGTGCGACTAAGAAGTGGTGGCGTACATTTATAATTTGCAGACCCGCAGGTTTATCACAGCCGACTTAGGCTGAATTTTATGAAGTGTTCATGAAGAAATTCTTATCTAGGGCTAAGAGGGAGCGCCTGAGGGAAGAGTTCAGAAGACTTGAACATGGTTCTATGTCCGTGGCTAAATATGAGGCTAAATTTCATGAACTTTCAATGTATGGGGTATAGTTTATGCCTACTGAGGTGGAGAAAGTCCGCCGGTTCGCTTATGGGTTAAGAGATAGGCTCTGGGAGTGGTAGCATTGTTGGTTTCTAATGGTCGTCCTTTTCTGGCAGTAGTTGATCATGCAAACTCGATGGAAGCCCTCTATTGTGAGTTGCGTCAGCACAACGAGAAGAGGCCAAGGTTGCATAGAGGTTATAGTGGGTCCTATTTAGGGTGCCACAATCAGTTTCATCAGTCATAGGACTAGTCTAGCAGGCCGATTCAGGAGTCATTATAGGTTTCATCTCCATCTCCTGCACAACTTTCATGAGGGTTTGGATCATCATATCAGGGTGGTCAGATGGGTTTTGGTAGAGGAGCCCAACAGAGTGGGCCAGCTCGGTTGTGCTATGAGTGTGGCTTTATGGGCTATTATGCTGGAGCTTGTTCGTAGAAGGGAACTATTTATCCTGCTCCTCAGTCTTCACAGCTATTGAGATCAGTGCCTTCGCCGGCTAGAGGTGGGGCACAAAGTGGTTATAGAGGTGGTGGCTAGTGTGGTAGGGGCGGTAATCGTGGTGGTAGTCATTATGGTGGTGATCGCCAGTTATATGCTATTCCTGTTCGACCAGAGGCAATGGCCTAAGATGATGTGATTATAGGTTTGATTATTGTATGTTCTATTCATGCGTCAACATTATTTGACCCTGGATCTACTTGTTCATATGTGTCATCTTATTTTCCACCCAGTTTGGGGTTACCTAGTAATATGATGTCTATATCTATATGTGTTGCTACCCCGGTAGAGGATTTTTTAGTAGTGGATTGGGTGATCCTATTATGTTTGATTTTTTTTTGTGGATTAGACACATAGGCCGACTTAATGTTCTAGATATTGTGGACTTTGATATCATTTTGGGTATGGATTGGTTGTCCCCTCATTGTGTGGCAGTGTTCTAGTAGTTGCACACTAGCAGGCTTTATTTCTTACCTTTATGCTAGGAGGTTAGTAGGGAGGGGGTGTTTGGCATATTTATAATACGTTCGTGAAATTCAGGTTGACACTCCTACTTTTAATTCTGTTCCTATTATTTTTGAGTTCCTGGATGTATTTTCGACCGACCTACTTGGCCTACCTCCAGAGCTAGATATTGATTTTTCTATTGACTTAGAGCCGGGCACTAACATTATTTCTATTGCTACATATTGTATGGCTCTTAAGGGAGCTGAAGGTT
>JBDJHY010177245.1:0-12180 GCA_039654485.1 Withania somnifera
TGTGGTCTTTTCATGGAAAATACACAAAGCTAAAAACGAGAAACAACGCTTAGCAGCTAGAGCTGCTTCAGCCATAGCTATGGCTGGCTGTCCAGCCTACTAGAATAGGAACAGTATTCAAGACAATTCAAGAACTTGTAGACTACTATAGTGTCAGAAAGGTATATTCATACACAGATCAACAGTTACCTCTTCAATCAGGTCTCCAGTCTTGTAGCTGTTTTCTCAAGAATTCAGGTTTGATTTCTATAGACTTCCCTCTTATGTATGCTGTGGTTCCAGCCCACACTTGAAATTGGACTTCTCAAAAGTTCTTCAAGAACATAAGTGAATGGCAACATTGTGGAGTTGTAAATATAATAGTACTAACTAGAGAAACATAATAAACAAGAGTAAAGTCTGAAAGAAAAAGAAAAAGGTAATAGCTAAATGAAATAAAAGGTACTTAATTTACTCTGTTGGTAAAATATGAACCATCTGCTGTCCTCTGCATATTCGTCAGTCAAAAGTAACACATGGGGAATTATATTTGAGAATTCAGACAATAAATCATGGAATGGCAGACTCATTCCTTGACAGAGTTCACGGAATTAGCGAACAATTCTTTGCTCTTCCAACTGAAAAGAAGAATATGCCTGGCTGTGACTTTGAAGTCGTATGAAAATTATTCGATTCTCCTTAGGAAAACAAATGCTTGATTGGGCCTACAGATCATATATTAATGCAATCCTTAACATCAAAGAAAGTAGTCCTTCAGCCCCAAAATCATGAACATGTTTTTAAGTAAATGATCTCTACCTTTACCCAGAAATGAAGTTACAGGCATATGGTTGAGACTCTTAAAACAAAATTCCCACCTGACACATTACCTGGCAAAAAATTGTTTGAAGAACACACCAAGTTAGAAGTCTTTGATAGAGGTTAACCACCCGGTCATGGCATTGTAAGTGAACTTGGAGGATAACTGCTTCCTGCACCAGTGAGGAGAAAGGTCCCCCAAATGTCAAAGGCCCAACATCATACTTGGGTTCAAACCACAAGCTGAACCTGATCCTTTACCTCATGTTCCAAGACAAAGAAGTTGAAGGACTTCAAATTCTTAAAGATGATAAATGGTTCGTTCTGGCTATTGTCCTATATGATATCCTCATTACTGTTTTTTCGTAAGTGTGGTATCCTCATAAATATTTGTGATCAAGTTCAGGTCATATTAATCTTTCAACCAAAATGGCCTTCACTCTAATCTAAATCTTGAACTCCTAAGAAGTGCTTGTAGCCTGCAGATCATGAATAATGCGATTTTCAGGAGCTCAGTGCACACAGGGTGGTAATCTATGTTGCTCGAACACTTCAAAAAAAATTGCCATATGCATATTGGATCCTCAAAAGGTATATTTTTGGAGGAACCAACACAGGCATAGCAACATTTTTCGAGAGTCAGACAGCAACATATGTGGTGACAGACTAGAAAGGAAAGAAACACTCAGGCTCTTTTCTTTTGCTGGAAGTTAGACGAGGAGAGTGGACCAGAGAGGCATGTTATCAATGAGGAAGCCAAAGATTATACAAGAATGTTAAAAACTATGTTGAACTGTTCTTTTGTGAAATGAGACAAAAGAAATCATTCAAAACTATGTTAAACTATTCATCCAAACTATTAGAAAGGAAGAACATCAATCAAAGCAACAATGATATACCAATGGTCTGTATAGCTTATCTACCAGAGGGTCTCTTCCTTTCCTGCTTGTCCATATCCATAAGGTCATCAGCTGTATTCTTTTAAGTTCGTGCTGCAATACCACTGCTTAGAGCAAACCAAGAAACAAGAGAACTTTGTGCCTGAAGATTATTCACCATAGACAGTATCTTGAGTAAGTTATGAAGAATATTCAAGAATGCCACTGATAACGGTGATATTATTCCAGGCAATCAACATGTCGCGTTCATGGACTAAACCCACAAAAGAAAATGCATAAACAGCTGATGCAACATTAAAGAGGCAAAAAAGATAGGTGTCTCCAAAATCACTAATCAATTTAATCAGATACAATGGAGTCTATAGTGGCTATGTTGTTGCTGTTGTACAGTTCTACTAACATCAGTATCGAGATGCAAAAACAAGACAACATGCAACAGCACTGAAATTTGATTTAAAAATGTCAAAGGCAAAACATTGCATACTACTAGATCATGGTTGAAAAAAGCATGATATTCAATTACGAAACATTTACTTAGTAGAAAGTCCTCATCTCTGCCCTGTGCCACAAATACAGGCAACAGACAGTAACACCAGACAAGTTATGCATTCTTTCTTCGTGATCTTGAAATGTTAACATTGTTATAACGAAAAATATGTCGAAAATATAGGTCTTAGTAGTTACACAAGACAAAATTCCCCCCTACTGACTTCATACACAGTGAGCGAATAAATCCCTTGAAGTTGGGATATCAGCGGTGATCAAGTTAGAAGCACCTCAATTATTCCACGACGTACCTGCTACCTCAAACTAAGCACAAGTACCAAGTAACACCATGGCTAAGGCAGATGGAAAAATATCACTGAAAATTCTTTTGCCTCTACAGATTTGAGCCTTGACCTCCCTTTGTTTTCGTCCCTCTTTATTAACCAGCACGCCCAGATGCAACCTTTCTCATAAACTAGGCTACTGAGGTCCCTAATAAGGGGAAATTATAACAAATGAGAAGGATCTTAAATTCAACAGAAGTCAATTCCCTCACTAATACAAGTTTATACAATCATCTGTAAACATCCACAATTTCTTCATCATTAAACGTCCTCTTGGAAGGATAGAGCATCTTAAACATATAAATAAATACCGCAATTCGCGGATTACTTCTTAGTATAAAGAAACTAAATCCGACATAAAAACAACATACCCCGTATATTCCTATAAAGTGGGTTTGGAGAGGATAGTGTGTACGTAGTCCGTACCAGTATGTCAGAGGTGAGGTAGAGAGGTTGTTTCTAGTGGACCCATCACTCAAGACAAAAAAGTCTAGAAAAAAAACAAGGAACAATAGGAAGTAACCGAACAACAGACAATGAGGAAAACAAGATTACCATACAATAATAATATAATCGATCTACCTGAACAACAAACATCATCAAAACTCCAAGCACAAGATGCTACAAGCATAGCACTACTGACTCCTAGCAAGGCAAACAAAACAAAGCACTTCTACCAACTAATATGAATGCACTCTTTCCTACTAACCTTCTACCCAAATATGTGTCCTTCGCATCTTCTTATTAGGGTTATGTCCTCGATAAGCTAAAACTATTCCATATCATTTCTAATCATATCCCTCCAAAATTTCTTCATGCTATCTCTACCTCATCTAATTCAATCCATAGACAACCCCTCATACTTCCACATCAGGGCACCCATGCCCACCCTGATCACATGCTCGAACCATCTCAACCTCATTTGCGGCATCTTTTATTCCTCCGAATTCACTCCCACCTTGTCTTGAATAACTTTATTTCTAGTCCTATCTCTCGTAGTAAACCCATCGCAACATCCTCATCTTCGCCACCTTAGACGTAAAGTTCTTGACAGGCCAACATTCCACCCCATACAATATAACTAGTCTGACCGTCACACTATAGAACTTGCTTTAAGTTTAAGAAGCACCTTCTTATCACACAACACTCTGAATGCGCCTCTATTTCATCTATGTTGCACCAATATGTTGAATGGCATCCTCATTAATCTCTCCATTACGAGATCACAGACACAAGATACTTGAAATTATCTCTCATATGAATGATCTAAGTATCAAGTTTCACTATTACATCAGCCTCATGCGCCACCTCACTGAAGTTGCACTCCAAAGATTTTGTCTTGGTCCTCTCAGCATAAACCCTTTAGACTCAAGAATTTGTTTTCAAAGCTCCAACTTAACATTAAATCCTCTGTTGGTCTCGTCAATAAAAACTACGTCATCCACAAATAATATACACTAAGGCACCTCGCCTTAAACTTTCTGTGTCAATACATTCATCACAAAAGCAAATAAACGGGCTAAGGATCGATCCCTGGTGCAACCCCATCAAAAAGAAAAAGTGCTCCGAGTTTCCTCCCACAATGTTTACATGAGTCTTGGCTCCATTGTACATGTCCTAAATCGACCCAGTGTACGCCACAGGAATACTTTTAACCTCGAAGCACCTCGATAGAATCTCCAAGGAGACTTTTTTGTAAACCTTCTTTAGATAGATGAACACCATATGCAAGTCCTTCCTCTCCATATACTGCTCCACCAGTCACCTTACGAGATGAATGGCTTCTGTAGTCGAGCACCTGACATGAATCTGAACTAATTCTAGAAACAGTCACGATCTTCTTCAACCTCAAGTCCGCCACTTCTTTCCCAAACCTTCATCGTATGACTTAACTTGATATCCATATAGTTGTTGTAATTCCAAATATCACCTTTGTTCTTATACAATACAATCATCATACTCCATATCTAAGCTTCGAGCATCTTTATCGTCCAAAAATGACATTAAACAACTCGGTCAACCACTCAATACCTTTCCCTGCCTAAGCTTTCTGAAAATCCATCAAGATCTCATCCAGCCCAGTCGCTCTACCCCTAAGCATCCCACAAACAGCACCCTTAGCCTCTTCAAGCTTTATAAGCCTACAATTACCATAATCTTGATGCATCTTTGAATGCTCCAAGTCACCCAGGACAAGCATTTGTCCCCTACTTTATTCAAGAGCTTATGAAAGTATGATTGTGATTTCCTCTTAATGAGAACCTACTCCAATAATACTTTGCCTCCTCAGCTAAAGAGAACTTAATGTTGTTCATCTCATTTCATACAAGGTCTAAATTTTATCTTCCCATAAAAAGCAATTGAGGCTTCCTATTTGCTCGTGCAAAAGAATTGTTTTTATGCTTTATATTGCAGTCAAGTGGTTGAGACATATGAGTAACAATTAGAGATCCCAAGATTTAATCTAGCTACAATAATTGATGTGCGCTAATTTGTTTCAACCTTTTGGTTGGTAGGTTTTCCAACGCCTAATATTGTAGACTGTAGTAGTCTGCTCGTGGATTTATTGAGGTGCGCCCTAGATGGCCCGAGCACCTCTGCACAACAAGTATTTTTATACGTTATGTCACAGTCGAGAGTTTTGAGAATTTTCACAACCTAGGCCTCATTTGTTTCCATTAAGATTAATACATCTGATCTAAATGCACATCTGAGTGATTAGATGTTGTCTCTAGATCTAAACACTGAATGATGGACTGTTTGTTTTCAACATCTCAATGTAAAAAATTTATTTATTTTAAATCTAATAAATATGCAAATCAAATAAATAATAATTAAATATTAAAAAATATAAATTTAATAAAATAAAATTATTATTTAAAAAACTAAAATATTTATATTCGCTAGTGGCAGTGGAGATGGTTCATAGTAATGGTGGTTGTGGTAATGGTTAGTGTCAATGGCTAGCGATTATGGTGGTGATAGTTGTGATAGTGTAAGTGGTTCGTGTTGTAGTAATTGTCGCAATGGTGGTGATTGGTAGAGATAGTGATTGTGAAGTTGGTTGATAGTAATAGTTGGCGGTATTGATGGTGGCGGCAAAAGAATGTGAGGTGATAGACGATATGTTGGCAGTAGTTGTCAACAATGCTAGTTGTGGTGTTGGAGGTGTTAGTCACAGAGATTGACAAAAGTGGTGGTTGAAATGACGGTGACTGATGATTGTGGTGGAGATAGCGACAGTGGTAAACACAGTGATGGGCTGAAGGATATGTGGTGATTGACACTGTACTAGTGGTAGTTAGCGACGGTGCTAATTGTGATTGTGATGTTGGTTGGTAGTAGGGGTTGGTCGTAGTTGTGATAGTAATTGATATTGGTGGTGGTAGCAGCGGTGGTTGTAGCAATAGTGGTGGTAATGAATATAATAATAATGATCAATTATAGAGGTGGTAAGTATGGACTGATTAATAGTAGTAGTTAATTATGTTAGTAGGTGCAGTAGTTACAATGGCAAACGTGGTTAGTGTTGATGGCAGCGTGATTGGAGGTTGATGCCGTACAGGTGGTGGTGGTTGCGATACCGGAGGTGGTGACCGGTGATTATGTATAGAGTTATGGTAGATATTATCCACACAAGAATACCTCTAAATGAAATTAAAACTTTATTTTAGATCTTAATGATTAAGACGTATTCAGACCAATTAAGTACCTAAATCTTAATGAAAACAAATGCACTAAGATCTGAACCATTTAGATTCAGACCTCCATTAAGTGCAAACAAATAAGGCCCTAGTGAATTGCACAAGTTAGCTGATGGTTGTGACAATACAACTACAACAACTAATTTATACATATCAAATACAATACATGCATTCTTCAAATAGGGCATCTGAATTTGGAACTTACCACTTCTCACTTCTCACTTCTCACTTCTCACGTTAACACTTAATACTACAATAACAACATGCGCATTATAATTCCACAAGCGGGGTGTAAGGAGGTAGTGTGTACGCAAACCTTACCCCTGCCTCTTGTTTCTTATAGATCTTCGACTCAAGAAAAAAAATAACAAAGCAGTACAGGAAAAGAAATATCAAAAGTGAAGAAGCCACAACAAAATGCTTAAGATAGCGTGACAAAAGGAACGATATCTACACCAAAATAATACTATAATCGAAGTTACAAGAAATAACAGATAGCAATAGAAATCGAAAAAACAAGAAACTACCATACTAAAGCTACAATTACTAGTATGGAAGGTCAAGAGAGACAATTCTAATTACCTACTAGCCTTATACTCTAATCGAATGTCCTTCATAGCCTCCTATGTAAGGTTATGCTCATGGAAAGTAGAAGCTGAGTAATGTCTAATCAAATCGTTAATCTAGATGCAAGCCTCCATATCATACATACTGCACCAATATGATGTGTGATAGCATCGTTAATCTCCCCACTACCTTAGATAATAGACCCAATGCCAAACAGAACAACAACAAAAAAGATATAAGTTGGGCATGCCATATTGAAATCAAAGATTATAATAAAACTCAATAGTTAACATGTAAAATTAAAATGTATTAATAGCAAGCAAGAGAACAATTGAATGAATAATTCCAACTCTTTTATAGGCCAAAAACAACCCCTGAAATAGCCAAGAACTCAAAAACGGAGTGAAGTTGCAAAACGCCAGCAACCACTCAATAAAAAAAGAAAAAGAAAAAACTTATATGGTATTATTTTAGAATTGCAACTACTTAAGCTAATCATCCAGGGCATCATAACCATCTGCATCTGAAGATTGAGAGGAGCATCCTTTTGCTTTATTATATATCTTGCTTTTCCATGTTTCGTTTACCTAAAATATCAGAAACAAGTTTGGGCAAGAATTTAGAACCAAACTTATGATCTCTTTTGTTCCGCAAATTCTTTAGCTTGTTCAAAGCTTGGGAAGCTTCCGTCTTAGCTAACAGAGCTTCCTTGACCCTAGTTTCGGCATTAATACAGTAACATTGATAAACTCAAAAGCGATGGTAACAGTTGGTTGCAACTGTTTAGCCAAATGGAGGTTGATTTGAATGAAAAATCAATATTAAAGAATCCGCTTTCCGGTAAGCGAAGGAAAGCAAGTCAAAGCCTGCCAAGACAGAAAGAGACTCCGTCCTGAACAGAGAAGGAAACTTAATTAGGAGTAACATAGAAGAAAGTGAAATTAGGGTTAGAACAAGAAGGGCACACATAATCACGGGAGGAAGAAGAAGCATCAGGGACGCAAGAAAGGTGAGAGATAAAGGGGCATTTTGAGCATGGGAGACAAAGGTGATAGGGAGGAAGATATCGAAGTAGATGGGACAAAAGGAACTGGGGTAGGTGTTCAGTACGCCGGTGGTGCAAAGATGGCGATAGCAGATGGAGGATGAAGGGGCGACTGATGAAGCAAACCGTGCATCGGGGGCCTTCAGATGGCTGCTCTTCCGCCTGCAGCAACACTAGAACAAGTAATTTTTTCTATTCCTATGGCATATCGTAATCTGATATTTATTTATATGGATTGATATCGGGAAGTTGTTGAGATTGTGATAATCCAACCCCCTCCTTTGCTTTTTTATTTTCTCTGCATGCGTTGACTATTGAAGTAGATACATATTTCCTTTCTTACATGGAAATGACTAACACGTAAACTCATACTTACAATATGTGAAAGTTTTTAGAGAGTTGTCACTATTAATATATAACTTATTCAATTGCCATACTTGCAGTTTGGGAAATTCAAGTTACACTAATATTTGGCTAAGTTGTCTTTGCAACGTTTGAGATGTTTGGGGGGTTCCATATCAATGTGGGAAACTTGAGTTTTAGAAACCTTCATTTGTGAATGTTGACAATTTTTTATCATTCCTTAACAACTTCTCCTCATATAGTGCTGGCAAAATAAGCCCATATTTTGTCAACCCACTTATATTTAAATGGGTTGGATGAATGATATTTTAGATGGGTAAAATTTGGGCTTCAACCCATATTTGACCCTAGAAATATAGGTATGCACATATTGATGTATTCTCTATGTTTCCAGCAGTGAAGTATTTCATATTCCACTATAACTACTATTTCATTTCTTTGTAGAAGTCCAGCTGAGTATTAGGTGATAGGTAATTCTTCTATTTTTGGACAAATATAGAATGAAAGTTTTATGATGATCACCATCTTATTATATAAAAAAGGTTATTTGCTTGTCCTTTAACTTTGTTTTCCATTACAGGAAAAATAGGAAAGAATATCTATAGCTCTATCTAATTAATTATGTATAGTCCTTCATCGTCATTATTTTTTCTTCTTTTTTTTTTTATGATCAAATCTGACTATGATCTTTTCTTTGTTATGCATTCCAAATTATTAATGGAATGTGTGCCAACTCAATTTTTCAAATTTGCGTCTTAAATAAATTAAGTATCACCTACTATCCTCTCATATATAATAATAGATAAAGAAATTTTAACAAAAATACTTATCTTTAATTATGTATAAAGAAAATGCATCACTAATCTAAATTTTAAACATATGAGAGGCACAAAGCTAGAGAAAAAAAAATACAATTTTTTTAATCAAACTTAATGATTCTCTTCTTTTGGATGCTTTTTACTAAATGAGAATGGGTCAAGGATCTTATTGATTATTGTTTTTTTTTTTCATAATTACATATAACATTGGCCTTTGTTACCAAGTAAAACTCATCTCGACTTTAGGAGATGCTTAAGCGTTAGGATCACTTTTTTACCCAATCACATTTGACCCGAATTAATATGGACGGGTTGTAACTCAACCCATTTTTTATTAGACCATTTTTAACCCACAAAAATTTGACTCAAGCCGCCCATTTACCACCACTATCCTCGTATATCAGAGAGAAAATGGGCCTTGTAGTGTATTTGTAGCACATGGTAGTTTTGTTCCACTAGATGTCATTACTTAATGGATACTCTCATCTTGGCTTGTATAAATCAGCTATGAGATGGGTCAAGTCGACATGGAACTTAATATTTGGTCAAGTTGTATCTAATAATGAATCATTCAAGAAATGTTGCATCTATTGCATGCGATTCCTAACTGAAGTGACTTACGTTCCAGATTGAAAGGTTTACTAGAATACTGTCACTCCAAACTGCAGGTTCGGTTTTTTTTTCCTTTTCTTACTTCATTAGAAAAGAACAAGGGGAAAGTGGATACCTTGCCTAGACGATTTTTTGGAGGAGAGGAGTTGGAGAATGGTTGTATTAAAAATAAACTAAATCATTGTCTGAGCAGTTATATATTTTCTCTCTTGTTTATTTTATATTGGGGATAAGAAGATTATACAGCCTAGCTAGGGCAAGGAAGTGGAGGGCCCGTAACCATGATCAAGTAAAGTGCATTAAGAATGAACAAAACTAAGATTTACATATCGAGGCTATGTTTGCTAAGATCCTTGATCCCATTCTCATTTAGTGAAAAGCAGCCAAAAGAAGAGAATCATTAAGTTCGATTAAAAAAATATATTCATTTGTTCTCTAGCTTTGTGCCTCTCATGTGTTTGAAATTTAGATTAATGATGCATTTGCTTTATACGTAATTAAAGATAAGTATTTTTATTAAAATTTCGTCATCTATTATTTATTTATATATGAGAGGATAGTAGTTGATACTTAATTTATTTAAGACGCAAATTTGAAAATTTAAGTAGAGGGCTTGGTACACATTCCATTAATAATATGGAATGCATAACAAAGAAAAGATCATAGTCAGATCTGGTCATAAAAAAATTTAAAAAAAATAACAGCGATGAAAAACTCTACATAATTAGTTAGACCGAGCTATAGATATTTTTTCCTACAATGGAAAACAAAGTTAAAAGACAAGAAAATGACTTTTTTTATATAATAAACTAGTGATCATCATAAAGCTTTCATCATATACTTGTCCAAAAATAGAAGAATTACCTATCACCTAATATTCAGCTAATTTGAGAGTTCTACAAAGAAATGAAATAGTAGTTATAGTGGAATATGAAATACTTCACTGCTCGAACATAGAGAATACATAAATAAGTGGCAGACTCATTTTACCTATATTACTCATATTTATAGGGGTCAAATATGGGTTGAAGGCCAAAATTTTACCCATTTAAAAAATCATTCATCCAACCCATTTAAATATGAGCGGGTCAACAAAATATGGGCTTACTTTGCCAGCACAAAAAATTGTCAAGATTCACTAATGAAAGTTTCTACAAGTCAAGTTTCCCACATTGATAAGGAACTATTCAAACATCTCAAACATTGCAAAGACTACTTAGCCGAACATTAATGTAACTTGAATTTCCCAAATTGCAAGTATGACAATTGAATGAATTATCTATTAATAGTGACAACTAACTTTCCCAAATTGCATTGCAAATGTTAATGATTTCCATGTAAGAAAGGAAATACGCATCAATTTCACTAGTCAACGCATGCAGAGAAAATAAAAAAGCAAAGGAGGGGGGTTGGATTCTCAGAATCTCAACAACTTCCCTATATCAATCCATATAAATAAATGTCAGATTACGATATGCCATAGGAATAGAGAAAATTACTTGTTCTGATGTTGAAACAGGTGGAAGAGCAGCCATCTGAAGGCTGCCGATGCGCGGTTTGCTTCATCAGTCACCCCTTAATCCTCCATCTGCTCCCTTTCAGAGGTCTTTACCGCCATCTTTGCACCACCTGTGTGCTGAACACCTATCCCGGTTCCTTTTGTCCCATCTGCTTTGATGTCTTCCTCCCAAACCCTCCTCCCGATCACCTCTGTCTCCCATGCTCAAAATGCCCCTCTATCTCACACCTCTCTTGTGTCCCTGATGCTTCTTCTTCCTCTAGTGATTATCTGTGCCCTCCTTGTTCAAACCCTAATTTCACTTTCTTCTATGTTACTCCCAATCAAGCTAATAACGTCATTCAAATCAACCTCCGTTTGGCTAAACAGTTGGTTGCCGCTGCTACTATCGCTTTTGAGTCTATCAACAATGTTGCTGTTATGGCCAGGATTAATGCTGAAACCAGGGTCAAGGAAGCTCTGTCAGCTAAGACGGAAGCTTCCCAAGCTTTGAACAGGCTAAAGAATCTGCAGAACAACAGAGATCATGAGTTTGGCTCCAAATTCCTGCCCAAACCTGTTTCTAATATTTTAGGTAAACGAAGCAGGGAAAAACAAGATACATGAAGCAAAAGAATGCTCCTTTCAATCTTCAGATGTAGATGATTATGATGTCCTAGATGATTAGCTTAAGTAGTTGCAATTCTAAAACAATATTATATAAGGTTTTTCTTTTTCTTTTTTTATTGAGTGGTTACTGGCATTTTGCAACTGCACTCTGTTTTTGAATTCTTAGCTATTTCAGGGGTTGTTTTTCGGCATATAGAGGTGTTGGAATTATTCGTTCAACTGTTATCTTGCTTACTATTAATACCTCTCTTTGATTTTACATGTTAACTATCGAGTTTTATTATAATCTTTGATTTCAATATGGTATGCTCAAATTATATCTTTTTTGGTGTTGTTCTCTTTGGCACATCTTGGGTCTGTTATTTAAGGTAGCGGGGAGATTAACGATGCTATCACACATCATATTGGTGTAGTAT
>JBDJHY010177256.1:527-12179 GCA_039654485.1 Withania somnifera
CGTAACCCCTAACTTCGCCTCATTTCTCGCCTTCCTATACTCCTCCCTATTCTGCCTCCTCTCCTCTTCGTTCTTACTCTTTACCAACTTCGCGTAGGCTTCCTCTTCACTTGAATTTCTCCATTCCACCACCTATCCCCTCGACATCTACCTTAACGACCTCTTGAGACACCTAAAACCTCTTTTGTCATGTTCCTGATGCAAATGGCAGTCTTATCCCACATATTGTCAGCATCCCCACCGCTCTCCCACCCCCTTACTTCCACCAACTTCTCCCTTATCTGTAGGACACTGACCATCGTCAAGCTTCCCCATTTGATCTTAAATTTATCATTCACAACCCTCTTCTTCCTCATCATCTTTATCTCCAATTCATCACCAAAAGCTTATGTTGGGTTGAAAGGTTCTTTTTCGGGATAACCTTACAGTCTCTACAAATCCTTTTATTTTCCTTCCTTAGGAGAAGAAAGTCTATCTGAGTCTTGGCAACTGAGCTACGAAAGGTAACCAAATGCTCCTCTTTCAAAAAACTTAGAATTCGCGACCACTAACCGAAGGCTCTAACAAACTCAAAAAGTGACACTCCTTCATTTCTTTCCCCCAATCCAAAACCTCCATGCACCTCAGCATAACATCTGAAAGAAGACCCAATGTGCCCATTGAAATCCCCACCTATAAAAAGTTTTTAGTGGTGGATGCACATCTTACCATCCAATCCAAATTCTCCCAGTTGAAGAAAAATGTGATGTTGGATAAACATGGTTCATTTCTTGTTAAATAAGAAGTTATGTAGGGAAGATTTGGGACGAGGCATTGTACTTCTTGGTTAAGAGTATTGCATCTAAAATGATGAACATCTGATAAGAGGGACATCACGGTTAATGCATGATTGGTGGTGATTTCAGATTCAATAGAATAAAGAAATTCGAGACCTTGCCAGGGTTATATTCCTGTTTGATTATTGGAAAGTGATTTTGAGGTAGTTGATTTTAACCGTTCGTGACTCTTCAAGACATGAAAATGTGAGGTTGCAATAGGTCTATTGTGTTGAAGGACTCAATCTGTTTGGATCTTTTCCATTTCTCCCTCAGAAGCTTACATCAAAATATTGGATTTTATACAACATCTAGATTAATATTATTTTAGGGAAATTAACTTAAATAGTCGTCCATCCCCAAAAATAGCTGTCAAATGTATAATGTTTGTATAGTTAACATATAACATATGCATATTGGGTAGTGGCTATAGATCTATTTGCCCGAGCAGCCAAATGTTCCCCTATATTTTATGCATTATCTTTTTTTATGACCTAAATTTTATGCATGTAAAGGGTATGTCGTCAATCTTGATTAGCATTCCCGTGGATGTGCATAATTCACATGTATGTTGAAGAAGTTTTTGCTTAAATGACCGTTACATTTTAGGATTCATTATTTTCAAATATAGTCCAGAGACTTTACCCAAGATATGGGCCAAAAAGAATTGATTGAATGAAGCTAGGACTATCTAGTTCAATTGTTGTACTTTGTGAAATTTCAGCTATATGAGGGGTTCAAGTTTGAGTGATATTTGCGTAGTCAATGGGTTTTTTCTTCTTAGAAAGAAAAGAAGATAAAAAATAAACAATTCCCAGGCTATACTCTTGAGAATCACGAAATGTTGCAGTCTCTTTTTCCCTGTGAAATTTCCAAGAACAGATATTTTGTTGTTTATGCAGGTGTGAGCTATTTAATTCGACACTCGATCAGTATGTTAGAGGCCTTGGATAATTTGTCAAGGTACACTTCTCATTGTTCATTATCCATAACTTGTTATAAAAAATCTACTTTATCAACTGAAAAAATGAACGTAAAGTTAATTCTTCTGAGAATTTTTGTTTTTACGCATTTCATTATCTGATTTTGCCTTGGCAGATTACAACATCTTCAGGATCAATTGGATACAGATACCAATACTACCTTTGGCTTCATCGTCCCCTTCAATTATGATGTTTTTTTTTTATCAATGTCGAAGATTGGCTCAGGTTGAGCTTGTTCATCTTTTTTGACTGTTTCTTTTTCAGCTGTGTTATTCTTGCTATTTTACTGTAGAAGAATTTGTTCATATTTTCTTATCTAAGGTTTTAATTTTTGTTCTCTGCTGTTGGATTGAGGTTCCCAAACTCACTCACAGCAATATACCTTTTGTGAAAGGCATTCTAATCGTGGACAGCTCTTCTTTTGCGCATTTTCTTTTCAAGGTTGTATTCTTGTTAGAATTTCATTTTGTTTTTCAAATCTTACCTCTCCTCTTAGTAATCCCCCAAAATGAGGAGGTGCCCACCCCCTTAACCTTCTGTGGTTGAGATTTTGCTATGACGCGTTTTATCACGCGGGTAATGTTTGGATTTGGCCATAACGTGAGTTTCAAGGATGAAAAAGATCATCAGCAAGACATCTGCAGGAGGATTCTTGTATTTTGAAACTTCAAACGTTGGCAGTTAAATATCCTGCAGTCATTAGTACCAGGTTTCAAAATTTTGGTACCCTGCATGCTACGTGGAAGCTATCCTCTTCAATTCTGCATTGATTGTTCAGAACAAACCCCTTCCTCATAGAACCTTTCTTATTGTTAAATTCTTGATAAGAAAATACGACCAAGGAGGTGAATATTCTGAAAGATAGTGATAACTGAATTGTATGGATCTGATTCAATAGCTAGGCTCCTTTTTGTCGCTAGTGCGGGTGCTACGTTGTAGAGAAAGATGTAATTGATTAAGCAGTTTCTCAAGTTGTTGAAAGGAGAGTAATTACTTGAGAAACATCACAGGTGTGTGTGACAATCAATGTTGGTTGCTTAGAAGCTTGTTATTTGAATATTAGTCATATCTGGTTTCCAAAATTTAAGTAACACTTAAACGCAATGAAGCAACACTTGAGATATTATTAGAATCATCAAACCGTAATCACTTTCTCGATGCTAAATATTGTCATCAAACAAGTTCCTACCACCCATTTTATTCCATATGGAAGACTTATCAAGCCATTTTGTGAGGCTAGGTCAAGCTGAACTTACTATTCTGCTCTTCTTTTCTTTATTTTCTTTTTTTTTTTAAAAAAATTATTTTTATCTCTTCCTTAATAATATGTTTTTATATAATTGAGTTTTTTTTTTAATAGGAAAGGTAAAAATTATGTCAAGTTAGAGGTGAAGAGGTACTACTCTCTCTCTCTATATATATATTGTATCTAATCAAACAACATGATATCGAATGAATCTTAGTGGTGTAAATTTAAATCTAATCTTTTTCTCTTAGAGACATGATTTAGGAGTTATTTGGTTCCTGTACTATTTCTGCTTACAAAAACAGTTAATTTGCCTGAATTACAACGTTTAGATTCTAATATCAATTCATCACATATATTTTTTAAATTATAAAAAATCTCAATTTTTTTCTCGCTAGTACATTAATCATTAATCAACACATATTTTGTATTGGATATGTAGAGTTGAGTTTTGGGTAATTTTTCTACCCAAACAACCAAACGGGCCATTGTTCCAGTAGCCAATTTACTCGACCCACGGATTGGAGGATCCGAGTTATCACGAGTCTTAAATCAACCAGAATTCTCTCTAACTCAGCAGTTCACAAAGCTTCTCAATCAGTGCAGACTACCCATTCAATCGATCTGCCAGTACAGGTATCGTCTCTTCCTCCTTATTTGCATTTTGTCACAATATGCATAAATTTTAATCTGTCTTTGTACGTTGGAAAAAATAACTATCAAATACGGAATTAACTCCATTTTGCAATAGGTAATACTAGAAAATGCAATTCCTCGCAGGATCAGAGATCAGTCCATCGCCACTGCCGCCGACAATATCAGGAAAAAAATGCACATATGATGTACGTATTTAATAGGAATGGAGTTTGTCTTATTTACAGGGAATGGAATCGCCCTCTTAAGACCTTAAACCCTCAGCAAGGTCATAAGCTCATGTTTGGTTTATTTTCTACCGCCAAGATGGATCCTACAAGGTCTCTGTCTCCTTCTCTACTCTTACTTAAACTTATTGCCAAATTGGAATGATCTAACAATATATTTAATTAGAATGGGAATGAAATGGCTCAAACTCTCTTTGTTTAATTTGATTGGTTGCTTTTGACTTGCCATGGAATTTAAAAAGAATATTTTAAAATCTTATGATTTTAAATTTAAGATGTGTAGAATATACATCATTTTAAAGTCCAAAAATTTTGCTTTCACAAACTTCTTTAGTCTAGCATCTTCTGTTTTGTAATTCTTCTCAAGAACATTTCACAACTCCTTTGAAGTTTTGTGCACACTGAAGAACCTATACAATCCATCCTCTAAGTCATTTAGCATGTAGTTTTACAAAAGAAATTAGAGTAATTCCATGCTTCAATCAGCACAAACTTTTCATTCTTTGGAGTTTCTTCTTTCAAAAAGGAATATCTTCACTAATGTAGCGTTGTCGGCTTAGTATAGTGAGATAGAAGAATATTTTCTGTTGTCACCTCTTGAAGTTTATTCTCGTAAATTTTTCGGGTTTTTCGTCGTAGTCATTGCTTGTGCAACAGTTGTACAACTTGATGACACAGTAATTGTTGTTGCCGGTCTAACACCATTCAACACAGAATCATTTTCTTGATCTGTTTCGTTCATCATTTTTTTAAATTTTACAAGATTTGACACACCACAAAATTAATAAATCAGTGAAATTTTTATATTTTCAAACTGATTACATATACACTATTTAGTGAAATTTTATATTCTTCAAACCGAATAGTCAAACTTATTCAATAGATAAAGTTTTATATTCTTCAAATCAAAAGAATAGAAATGGTTCCCAAGTTTATCGATGAAGTTTTTGTATTTTGCAAATTGCTAATTGAATGAACTTGAGTAATCTGATGAAGCTTTTATATCTTTGAATCAGAATACAAGTTCAAACGGAGTAGAAAAAACAAAGGGTTCAATCACCAGAACCCAAATACAGATATAACTAGTAAATAATTTTCTTAAGATTGTTATCCAAGATATATATAAAATCCGAAATTATAAAACAAGAATCACAACCAAACAAGCAAGTTCAAAAAAAGTAAAACATTAAAATAAAACTTCAAACTTAAAATAAAATAGTAAAAGAAAGAAGAGAACAAGTCCACTAAATACATAGTTTGTCCTTAAGAAAATTATTCCCCTCAAGTACAGAAGGTTATAAATTATATCCTCCTAAGATAAAATGATCTACTTCTGCAAAATAGCGGTATCTCAAATTTCGCAGAATTTCGAACTACTCAACATCAACAAATCACACTAGATTTTTGAAGTAAGAAAGGTAGAAGAAATTATAGTTAATTCATGCCTATACCTGAGAAAAAATTTAGATATTTATAGCCAGTGAAGTGGTAGTACAAAGAGGTGCTTATTGTGTCTTATCGAAAAAGTCACAACTTATTAGAAAAGTCACAACCCAATAAAAACTTTACAATCATTTAAAGTGAAAAGGTGCCTATTAAATTGCATCCTTTCTCTTGCCGTCTTTTCACCAAGACACCTATTCATTTCTAATTCACACCTCTTAACCCCAACACTTATGTCATAACCTGATATATTCGTTGAGGATCCTGAGTTGGCATTGAAACTCAACTGAGCTTGGTTGAGTAGTTGAACAATTTGATCATACTAACTTTGAGTGAGCACATGCTCCAACTTTGAACTATGTTCATGTCATGAGTTGAATTTTGATTTCTTCCCTTTTGTACCTTATGATCATTTTGTTTATTTTCCTTTTCTAAGTAGGCATTATAGCTGCAAAATTTCCTGGTCTGTTACCAGAATGACCAGATCCTTCTTTTTTCTTGAACTTAGCATCAGAATAACCAACCAACTTGCAGCATATGTCTTTAGTGTGACCCCTCATTTTGCAAAACTCACAGTATAAATTGTAGTTTTTCCTGAACTTTAAACTTGTTTCTCTTGAATAGAAGGTTGTTGATCTTGACTGGTACTTAGAGATGCACCAAGAAGTCTACCAAATGAACTTGAAGCTATGAATAACTGAGGCTCGTCACTTATGATCATGTCATATGCCTAGTTTAACGAGGGCGGATGTGTCATCATAAGAATTTGATTCCTTTCTTGAAGGTAGTTATTGTTTAAGCCCATAAGGAATTGGTACAACTTTTGCCTTTCAGGATAGACCAAGAACTCCTTAGATTTCTCACTGTTGTAGTTGGGAGGAGGTACCATAACCTCAAGTTCTACCCACATCTTTCAACATAGTGAAGTAACCAGCTACAAAAAAATTGCTAGACGCTGTGTTCATTAGACAAAACTGGACTATAGCATTGCCTCTTTCCCACTGATATCCTAATTCTTCACCAAAGCTTTTCTTCTTTCAAGAACCATCCAGAAAACCTAATTTATTCCTCCATAACAATGCAATTCTTATATACTTACTCTATAAGGCATAATTCTCATACTCATTAAGCCGTAAAGAAATCAAAGAAATGTCTCTTACATCAGAGGGATGAAGATACAAAATATGGTTAGATCCATGCATATGATTTGACTGGTTCCATGATTGATATGTGTACCACTGATTTTCTGTATTGTAGTATTCAACTTGTTCTTGATCCAGAATGAGAATTCAAAGGTGTTTCAAACGATATAAGAACTGAGAAGTTCAGAAATAAGAACTTTGAACAAGAAGAGGAAAACAAAAATTATTAGAACTTCCAGAATTTATTTCAGAGGAGATCAGGTTGAGTTTGATTGTGGAAGCTTTAGTACTCTAATACCATATTGAGTTCAGTGACTAATTAATAGACTAAGAACTACTCAAGATCATAATAAGAAGAAGAAGTTGCAGAAGTAGCTAAGAAAGAAGAAGAATATGCAGTAGCTAAGAAAGAAGAAGAAGATGAATTTATGAAAATTCGTATTGATGTTCTTTCACATATACATAAATGTATATTTGTAGAGGTAAGCTCATAGACTCCTTTTTCAACTAACTCTTCCGAATAGTAGTTACACAATCCTAACTAACTTAACCAATTCAACTAACTTAATTAATTGATTAGCTTTTGATTATTCTTCTTAATATGACAGGCTACAACATGTTATTTACTATATTTTCTAAGCTACCACACTTTACTTGTTATATTTAATTTTTTTAAAATAGGTTGATCTTTAATTATTTTCCTTTAAACAATCTCATTTTTAAATTTTGGAAAAATTACATAAATTACCGAATATTGTTATCAATAATAGATCACTTATATCCACCCTTTTACTTTATTGCATTTAACACTACCTTTTTCCTTTCTCTCTTTGATACTTTACCAAATTGATCCATCAGTTCTTCTACCCACCTCCCCCCCACAAGGCACTCACACACAAAATTTTCATTCAATTAAAAAACTCTCCGGTCCATTGATAAAACATAATTCCAGAGACATAGATTTCCTCTACACCATTATCACAACCGACAAGATCACCTCCTTGGCACCCACAACACCAACACATCAACTTCCATTTTCAATTTGACTCTAATCCAGTAACCACAATCGCCCCCCTCCCCACAACAATATAATCCACGACTTCACCCTTATTCGTCCTCATTTTTTACACATCTAATCACACACACTCACACATATCGGGGTTCACGCTTGAGGCGGTTGATTGAGGTTTTGGTCGTAATTCATATTCTTCAAACGAAAAGGCTTCATAGTCAGCTTGTGACTTTAGTTAGGGTGTTCGAGTTGTGGGTTCGTGATATCTTAAAGGATGGTAATGTATCATATCTAAAGCAGACTTGAGATCATAAATGACTACAATGTATCATGAAGATCTACAATGTGTCACGAATATTGAAATATATCATGAAGTATGAAGACTGCAATGTATCATGAATTAGTTTAATGTATGAGATATTGTAATATATTTAATAGAACGGAATGTATCACAAAAATAAAATTAGTATTTTTTGAAATTACAAAAAGATGGGTAGAAAATGTAATTAGCTAACAAAAAATTGGCATTTATGTAAAAAAAAAAAATTAAATTTTACCCTTTAACAATCAAACTTATACCTAGTGGGACATAAATAATTTGTAGAATTGTATGATGATAAAAATATAAACTTTGTGTCCGATGAAAATATTATTTGCTATGGTGGGAATAAACTCATTACTTTATAAACATTGTTGCTAGAGAAGGAACCAGGATTATTAATTAGTTTGTGTGTTGAAAGAGGCCCTTACACTAATTGTAGTAACACGTGAACTTTTGGTTCAAGCTTATGATGATGATCCTGTATCTTTCTCATATAAGGACTATAGAGTTTAACCTAAACTTAAAATGATTAGTCAAAAGTCTTTTATATGAATGAAAAAAATGCTATTTAGATTTAAATTATATATATTAATAGTGTAATTCTTTTTCACATGATTAGTATTACTAGAGTACCTGTTATAACAGGTAACTTTGTATTATTTTCAAATCTTCCACTTTTTTATGAACAATTTATTTATAGATAATATTATCGTGTACTTAGTACATAGAAGGTTTAACTCATTATTTTTTTCCTAATGATCATCTCTGAATTTTCTCTTACTCATATACTCATTCTCTTGGTTGTTATTTCTTGTTCTTTCCTCCCTTTCTCTTTGTGTGGTTTTTCATAATGCAAATTTAGAATTAAACCCAATAAATTTAATTTGTATGATCGTTCATAATATTGAATTTAATCAGATCCAAATAATAGATCATTTGTAATGACAACTTTTAGTAAAAGAATTTTAAATATGAAATAAATACATAATCAAGTAAAAATAATAATATATAGTGGGATGAGACATACATTAAGGCGCAAGAAAAAGAAAAGAAAAGGTTCACGTGGTAGCAAAAGAATTAGAAGAACCACTGATTCGAGTTACATTGATGGACGCAACCAAACAAAAACAGACCAAATTATCCATTGCCTTTTTTACTTTGTAGTACTACTACACTACCAAAAATTATTCATTGCATGTTATATTATTTAATTTGATATAAAAAATTTAAAGTTTAAAACAAATCATTTAATCCATAAGAATAATTGAGTTTAGTGCAGCAGTGTAATATCTCATATAAGAGCCTAAAGATCGTTTCTCCTATCAATGTCTTCGAGTTCGACCTATCATGCTTGTCTAGTATCATTTAGTGTGGTTTGTGATAGCGTGAGTTTTTCTAGAGTTTCAAAGGAAGAAATTAGACATTTTGTGTTTAAAAATTAAATATTTTTTAATTATAAAAAATAAAATATCTTTTTAAGGCTGTCAAAAACAAAGTATGTCATATAAATTTAATTCCTTTTTTAATTAACAACGCCTATGATATATAAGGACGAGCTCTTCGAATTTTCATTTCATGCACTGTGATGTCGCTATTTGTCATTTTTTCGTGGTTCGCTCGTTATATTCCATTGTCTTTCTCCACATAGAGCAATAATGACCACTTATACTCATCTTTTGTTTTAATTTTAATCAGATTTCCTACGATAAAGACTTACTATATAATAAAAGAAAAACTTTTATAATTAATGAATCATAAAAGTGATTTTCTTCGAGTCCAAACTTTGGAAAAATAACCACCACCACAAGGCTACCCATTAAACTACTTCTTCTATACCAAATTATCTATTTTTTTCTCTTTCTTTTGACACTCTTAAAAAGATAAATTTATTTGTATACTATATTAAAGATAAATATTTATTTTTTAATCTAATTTACAAGTCAAAAAAGAGTTTGTTATTTAATTTTTAATTATCCTTATTATCAACTATAGTAATTTTTAAAGAAATTAAATTTCTTATATTTAAAAAGTGATATTCTAGAATTATTATTTTTTAAAATATGTATCAAGTTAATATCAAACAAATAAAAATAAACGAAGAGAATAATAGAAAAGATTTTTAACTACTTCAACCTTATTTATGTAATCTATACTATTTCTCCATTAAATGCTTACTCGATTCATGTGTATCTCCATTAACGAATATGCAATTATCAAAATCACCTTGCTAGTATATAATAATAGAAAATCTAAACAAAACACTTAGCAATAACACCTCATAACCAGAGACTTCGACGTCTTCAAGAAAAACACTATAGGGAAAAGATGAGGAAAATTAATTTATTTTGTTTTAGACTTTTAAATCAATAAATAAGTTGAAATAATTTGTTTTTAAAAACAAAAAATAATTTTGAGACGGTACTGTCGCATCGAAATGTAGAATTAATGTGTCATAAGGCTGTCAAAATCTTAAGAATAGAACTTATTAGTAGTACAAAACACCACTAACAAAATATAATGATCTTCGGACGGTCCAAATCTAGACAGAAAAGGAAGACAGGCTAAGTCACAAGTATATCAAAGTTAAAAATTTTATTAACGACGTGTCCCCCTGTGATTTGAATTTACTGAATAGGACTAGTTGGTTTTAAGTTAAAAAAAAAAAAATTTAAAAAGAAGAAAAATGTTAGGATTATTTTTGTTACATGAAAACATTAGAGAAACAGAAAAATATTGATGAAATTGACAATTCATGAAGTGATAGATCTCACTCGCTTCTTCGATCTTGAAACTCTTCTAACCAATACCATCAACCAAAATAATCGATACCCAATCAAGATGTATATATTTGTCCATCTTAGTCTCTCATGGAAGCCTCTTTGATCCAACACATCACGACCACTCACCATACACACCTTGTTCATTTCATGGTACCATATTAAACAGTTCGTGACAAGGCAACAATACTCATTGATCAACAAAGCATCTAACCCATACTTGTACATGGACAAATAATGCAACACTGTCCAAAACTTAGGAGGCATAATTTCCTTGGAAATAAAATAGCCCGAGAACAAGAATGATCCAGCGAGAAGTAATGCTACGAGTGATGTTCCGGCTATGTAATTAGCTGCTACAGAGCTCAAGAAAAGACGAAAGAGTTTTCCATTAAGACAGAGACCCAAATTGTTAGAACAAAGTAAGTGAATACTTGCCATGAATAACAAAGACCCACCAAGAAATAAAGTGAAACTGAATACAATATTGCTATGACTAGCAAGTAAGGGAGGAAAACTAGTGTGTTTGTTATTAGATAGGAAAACAATCAATAAATTCCACTTGAAGTTTCACGTAACAAAATGGGCCTTCCAATTGTGAAGATTGAGAGAGTTTCTGTTGTGGATGAGAGAAGGAAAGTGAGAGTGGAAGCAAAAAGTTCGAATCTTTTCACAATTCCAGCTTTACCAAATCCAATGTTGATGTAAATTGTTCCTAAAACAATACCAACTTCTAGGGCTTGTAGGGTGTTAGTTAAAAGTAGCTGCTTTGTTCTGTAAATAATCTTCTAAAGCCTGCTGAAAAAAACAGCTGCTTCATGAAGTCTAGAACTCCTATATCTGATATCACCTGTTTTAGCCTCAGAAATATGAGCGGTGGGATTTTCAGGGGATAGTGGAAGTACAAAACATGGTGTAATGAGTTTTTTCTCATTGAGTTGGCTGAGGATTTCCATGGCATATTCAAGAGAATTGAGTTTTGGGGGAACAGTGAAACCATTTTCAAGTAGAAACCCTTCAAGAGATAACAA
>JBDJHY010177267.1:0-12179 GCA_039654485.1 Withania somnifera
GAGATTGTAAAGTCCCTTCTCCCACATCAGTTGGAAAGGGGAACGAAGTGTGCCTTATAAGGTGCATGGATACCTTTTTCTTGTGAGGTGCCTTTGGACCTACCTGTGTGGTGGGACCAGGGGACAAAACCGTGAGCGGGGGCCAGTGGAGGGATTCCTATAGGATGCCACGTGGTAAAGCCTGAAAGCAGACAATACTTTGCAAATGGTTCCTGGGGAGGGCTATGACAAATGGTATCAGATCCAGGACCAAGTCAGTAATGACGTCAGCGAGGATGCTGAGTCTTAAGGGGGGAGATTGTAAAGTCCCTTCTCCCACGTCGGCTGGAAAGGGGAATGAAGTATGCCTTATAAGGTGCACGGATACCTTTCCCTTGTGAGGTGCCATTGGGCCTGCCTGTGTGGTAGGATCAGGGGACAAAACCGTGAGTGGGGGCCAGTGGAGGGATTCCTGTGGGATTCCACGTGGTAAAGCCTGAAAGCGGACAATACTTTGCAAGTGGTTCCTGGGGAGGGCTGTGACAGACAAACAATTACCTGAGGTTTTTTAAGATGAGAAAGGCCTGAAGTAGAAGCAATTTAAAGGTAATCAAGCCATAAAACCTCTAGGAAACCAAACTATTGGTCCCAGCAGTAAAAAATGACCTTGAGAAGTTACAAAGACACTCTAAACATAGAGAAATCATGGAAATAAGAAAATGACCCAGAGGGTCACTACAATCCCGTCTTATGACTTGGGAGATCTTTTCTAGGGCCTCACTAATCAATATATTCCTTGAAGTGTGAGGGATATCCTGCAGTGCTAGTTTTATGATTTATCATTGGAGGGACATCTTTAGTAGAGTATGAGTCCTTCTTCTATGCCTTGCATAGACATGCTACAACCATATTTCCATATTAGCAGGAAAACATCATTAGGTTTATAAAATAGTTGACTTTTCCTCTTTATTTTATGATATTTACAGCCTCCTAGTCAAAGAAAGCCATCATTGAGGCTGTCGGGGGTCACAAAAAGTTGAGGGGGGATCAGTATGGGAACATCTGGGCAATTTTTAGGTGACTCATTTGGAGACAGAGGCTCATATAATTGAGGTATCCATTTTCAATTTTGTGGTCCATTTTAGGAGTCTTTAAAGATAGATGATAGTAGCCATATGAACTAGGGTTCATTTGTCATAGTTCAATGCCTATATGGGTATTATTAGAAAATTTTTGCTCGATGTGGCTATTCGGATTCTTAGGGTTTGTCAAATCAATTTTTAGTTCATATATCCTATTTTACCTATGGTGATTAGGATCAAATTATAAGGCAGTACTCCCATCACTCACCGAGAAAAGGCAGCAGACTTTTCTGGCTTCTCATTTTCTAGCTAGGGCACCTACACCTTTTATCAGTGGTAGAGAGGGTGTGTAGGTAGGTAGAGGTGCACAACCAGATAAACATTCACATAATATGGGGAGAGGGTCGGGTTGTGTTATAGCTCATCCCAACGGTAGGTGCACCCAGTGTTATGGTTTTCCAGGGAGGCTCGAGTTTGAGTCATCCAACCTGATAATCATAGGTATCTTCTAGGTTTACCATCGACCTGCATCTATATTATTTGATCAAGAGTCTACTTATTCATATGTGTTTACATATTTTACTTTAGTTTTGATATGTTATTTGATGCTTTGGCCATACCCCTCTGTGTGTCTACTCTGATGGGTGATTTCTCAGTGGTGGATCAGGTGTGCCAAACCTATCATGTTATTTTATTGTGGTATGAGACTTAGGTAGACTTGACTTTTTTATACATGGTTGAATTTACTTTCCTTTATCATTCTGTCTTGGACAATTATGCCAAGATTGTTACCTTGTGTATGCCTAGCGTTCTAAGAGTATAGTGGAAGGGTACAAGTGGGTCATATTCTTTGAGGATCATATCTTTTCTTCAGGGTTAAAGGTTTTTTGAGATGGGATTTTAGACTTATTTGGCCTTCGTATGGGATCTAGGGCTAATTCTCCTTCCCTAGAGTCTATCTCTTTTGTTAGGGAGTTTGTGATGTATTTCTACTTACCTTCTAGTGTTTCTTTTGATAGATATATTGATTTTGGTATTGATTTGGAGCTGGGAATAAAGTTTATTTATGTCCCTCCTTATTGCATAGCTCCCATGGAGTTGAAGGAGTTAAAGGATTAGTTTTAGGACCTTCTTAAAAGGGTTTTATTTGTCCTACTATGTCACCTTAAGATGCACCATACTTGTTTGTGAAGAAGAAGGATAGGTCAATGCATATGTGAATTAATTATCGGTATTTGAATAAGGTGTCTGGGAATAACAAGTAACCATTGCATCACATTGATGATTTTCATTACAAACTTTTGGGTGTTGTTATCTTTCCTTAGATTGATTTGAGGTATGGACACCACCAATTAAGGATTAGGCACTCAGATATTCCTAAGATAGTCTTTTGGACTAGATATGGTGACTATGAGATTTTGGTGATGTCTTTTTTAGGCTTACTAATTCCCCGATGTATTCATATAGTTTATGAACATCGTATTCCATTGTATCTTGATTCCTTTTTCATTGTAATCATTGATAAAAATCTTAATGTATTCCAAGAACAAGGCAGATCATGTTTGATATTTAAGTATGGTTCTTTAGAGGTTGCATGATGAGAAACTGTATGCTAAGTTCTCCAAGTGCAAGTTATGGTTTAGTTCTCTAGAATTATTAGGACATATGGTGTTTAAGGATGGTATTTTGGTCGATCTGGTCAAGATTGCAGCTATGTGTGATTGGATGAGGCCTACTTTATCGACTGAAATTAAGAGTTTTACAAGAGGTTTGTGCAAGGTCTCTCTTTGGTTGCAACTTCATTGACTAGGTTGACTCAGAAAATGTGGTTTTTCAGTGGTTATATGAGTGTGAGGGGAGATTTTTAAAGCTCAAATCATTATTTACTTCTGCTGCTATTTTAGCCTTACCCATGGAGGGTGAAGGGTTCACCAAGTATTGTGATGCTTCAAGAGTTTTCTTGGGTGGAGTGTTAATTAAAAATGGTAACGTTATGGCTTATGGTTTGAGGCAGTTAAATGTATATGAGAAACATTACCCTACTCACAATTTGGAGTTGGTTGCGGTTGTATTTGTGTTGAGGTTGGGGAGGCATGAGTTCTTAGTACATACTCATCCAGAAGGATCTCAATTTGAGGTAGTGTCATTGGTTAGAGTTTCTAATGGACTATGACATTACTATTTTATATTATCCAAGGAAGGAAAATATTGTGGTGGATGCCCTTAGTAGGAAATCCTCGAGTATGGGTAGTGTGGCTTCAATCCGGCTTGAGGAGTGGCCTTTCACTAGATATTTTTAAAGTCTAGCCACAGTTTGGTTAGGCTACATATTTCTGAGGATGGTAGGGTTCTTCTTTGTTTTGAGGGACTGATATTATTTGATGGAGTAAATTCGTATGACACAGATTAAGGATGCTAGATTGAGGAAAATTTGAGATCAAGTGTTGTGGGGAAATGCCAAGGCGGCCATGTTGGATTCTGAGGTGATTTAAGGATTAGGGATTGGATTTGAATCCCTAAGTCTGATAGCATGGTTAGGATGATTTTGGAGGAGCCCCACTGTTTGAGGTACTCAATTCATCTAGGGTAAGAGAAGATGTATCTCTATCCAAGTCAACTTATTGGTGATGTGATATAAAGAAAAACATTGTGGATTTTGTTGCTAGGTGATTAAACTATTAGCAGGTAAAGTTTGAGCACCAAAGGCCAAGAGGTATATCGCAAAGGAAGAACAATATTGAGTATAAGTGGGAGCACATAGCCATTGATTTCATTGCTAGGTTACATAGAACTTTAGGTGGTTTCGACTCCATATGAGTGTCACACCCCAAGTCTACCCCCTGGACATAGCACAATGCTCGAAACTCACAAGTGAGAGCCAAGAAATCCCTTGACATATGCACCTATTCATACACTAAAACATAGAGCAAAAGCAGTCTTAATAAACATAAAAAGCACTAAGGTTATTAAAAATAAAAGAAAATCTAGACAACCTCATAAGTGATCCATGAAAAAGGCATAACATAAAAAACCAATGACATACGGCTCTGTGTCGAAAACCTCTACTAGACTAGTGCAAACAACTAGGAAACCCCCCCCCCCCAGGAAACTCTCAATATAAAAATAAAATAAGAAAAGGGCATAAATAATTCAACAACTCTGGTTCCCAGCCTATGAGGACTCACCAAGTTATTCTGCAAGTGTCTAATGTACTAATCAGGAGGCTTGACTAGATAACCTGAATCTGTATGATATAATAAGATGCAGACCAAAATGGGTCAATATATAAAATACACTGGTATAGGAGTGTATGTATAATACATGATAAATAATATAAAGCTGGATTAAATCAAACCTGTGCAGTGACCCAAGTACTAATAAGCTGACAAGTGTAAATCTTGTATCATGTTTAAGAATTTAAAAGTGAATCACAGTTTACTGGGTCAAAACATCAGTTTTTAGTCTTATAAATCTTGGTCATGAAGTTGGAATTTCTTATAATTGACTAAAACTATGAATGATCAACATAAAGTCCAGTGTCTTAAACCCACACAAAAAAGCTCAAGTGTGTTATAACCTTCATTGGCAAAGAGTTCGCTCTACCCTCCTACTGCTAGAACTAAGCTTGTAATTTCTAACTAAGGATCCTTAACTAGTTTTATCATAGATAACCTACGCTGGAAACATAGTTTCTTACTAACTTCATCCTCACTAACGGGCAGAGAAAATCCTATAAATAATCCTTTTAAAATATACAAGTGCTCATATTCTTAAAAGGTTCTTAAAAGGGTCATATCTGGATACCCGTAGCTTAAAATGATAAATGAGTCAGAGCTCTTTAAATTACTTGTCTTTTTTATCATGTTTGAACTTCGTAATTCTTGTAATATATGTAACTCAATTTCATAAAGGTTTCAACACTAGTTTATGAAGTTTCTTGAAATAAGCCTTAAATCCATGAAAATTCAAGAGAAGTTAATTTAACATGATAGTTGAGTATTGTTCATGTAAAATATATAGAAATCATATTATAAATCATAAAACATGTAAATCTTGCGTAATTAACATCATAGAGACAATATATGTAAAATTCATAAATGTTAGGTTTTGAACCTAGATTGAAAAAACCATAGGTCTTACTAAAAACTAAAATTTTAGGCATGAGAGTGAAAGAAAACTCTCATTGAATACTTCCCATACCTAAGTTGAAACAATTTCCTAGAAGAATTTTTTGAAGAAGTTGAAACTTGGAACCCTAGGTTGAGAGATCTTGAAGAACTTTGCTCTTTTTTGTGTTGTTGCTTTTTTTTTTATTATGTGAGGAATGGGCAGGGGAGTTAGAATAGGTTCGTGTTGGGATTTAAGGGTATATTAAGAATTACATTAACTCGCAAGTAATTTAATACCTTAAAAGATCCCAAAATAATGTACTTTGATCAGGGGTTAGTAGGGAAAAAGTCATAAATACCCTTGAAAAATGAGTAAGTGTTGAAGAGACCTTTAGGTCATTGTTTTTGGCGTATGATGACATAATATGGGCGTATTTGGCAGCATATGGGCATAATCTACTCCACATATGCTTCCTTAAACTTCGTCCAAAGTCCACTGCATTATGTCCTTTTGGTAAAATGGTCATAACTCTTTACTTTGACCTCAGATTGATACGCGGTCAGTTGAGTTGGAAACTAGACTTAGAGAATTTTTTTGGATAAGTTTTAGGTCATGTAATTTCTCATAAATTAGGAGATATGATCATTTAAATGTGACCCATGCATGAAAAGAAACAAAAACTACAATGGTAAAAAATCTTTGAACGTAACTTTGTGCTAGGATCTTATTATGACCTTGAATCGTAAAAAATAATTACACACTTTATTAACGAATTTATAACCTAGGGTCAAGTCAGAACTCATAGGACCTAGACATAAGAATGTTGATGGAACAATTCAAATTCTAGCTTAAATTCTAGTGGTGTTACATTATCTCCCCCTTGAGATCATTCATCCTTAAATGAAGGATAAGGCTGGGACATGAGAAAAACTAAGAGATAAGACTGGATACTGATTATGTACATGACACTAACTGATCTTAACTAGACATGGACATGATGCTAACTGATTTAATAAAATTAGACATGACTGTGGCACAAATGCATGAAATAAGACTTACTATTAGCTGATAAGTAGCATGGTACTATATGAGGACTTATATTAACTATGAAGGGTCACTTGGGTACGAGGAATGTGTGAAAGGAGATAATATACATAAATAACTAGTTGATCTGAGTTGTCTTAGCATATTATCATAGCATATGTCGGGCTACTCTTGTAAACTGAGTTGTACAACGGTATAGGACTTTAATTAACTACTAAGGAGTGAATCAGCATGAGATGATACTGGAAGACTCTAGCATGTATATTCTAAAGGCATGAGATCATATACCTAAGTTTTTAAGGTAGAGTTCATTACCTTAGACACCTTCTTTATGAAGAACTTAATGATACTCTGAGGGCAAGGATTAAGAGAATGAGTTATATGGACCTTTTTGGAAAGAAATACTAACATAGTATTAGTATCTTACCTATCTAATCTAGGATCATAAATCACGGACATCATAAGCTTAGACACATGCCTTGTTTGAATCTGAAATTTTCTGACATGGGACATAAATGTAAAGGTATGTAAAGGTATAACTAAGAGGAAAACTTAGTTACTTCACATTGTCTATGATAGAAAAGAAGAGATGCGGGAATTTAGCTATTTTAACCGTGAATGAAGTAAATATCTGGGCTAGAAGGATAAAATTACTAATCATGATAATGATTTTTCAAATTGGTCATCTACCAAGGATGGATCTTGTTCTTTTTAGGAGTATGAACTTATCTAGAATACATATAACACATCTATTTCAAAGGAAACATATAGAATAATCATAAATATGAAATGTCACACACCAGAGTCACTACCTGGATGCGATAAGGCATCCTTAGATATTGAGTTACCTCATCAGTCCCGGATGGACCCTTGGCTCATGCACAATTCTAATCATTCACTCATCAATGGAAGAAAAAATAATAATTAGTATATATCTATAAATGTAATAGAAACCTCACATGAATAAATAAAGTCACTTAAATAAATAATAAAACTCAATCCAACGACTATTACATCATTAGTCTGAAAGCCTCTAAGTACTAAAATACTAGGCATTTAGGAAAGATCCCCAACTAACCTTAAAATGGATGAAATAAAGTGTATTAAATGGTCTAGTCAACTCTAATAGAAATAAAACATGAAAACTAATTCCCACTCCATGGGAACTCATCAGTCTCTATGATTATCTAGAAGTAGTTGAACCAATCAACTGTGATCGTGAGGATAGCTGGCATAACCTACATGTAGCATCGTGCAAAAAAAGAGTATGCAGTTGGCACATAGAATATACTGAGTAAGTAGGAAGGTAACAAGAATATGAAGTAATCAACATGTGTGGTATTATTTAAAGTGACTCATGTATGATCTATGATATGCATGATTAAATCAAACTTTAAGTTCAACAACTTAGTAAAATATTTATGTGACTTAGACAGTGAAAAAGTGTATTTTAATTTATAATATAAGTAATTAAATAAAATATGAAACTTTAAATTTGTGAGAGGTTCGATAAACGAGATACAAAACCATGTGAACATCTAAGGAATTCAGCAAACTACTAGCTAAAGGGAGTACTTTACCCCGCCATGGGCTCAGTACCTAACAAGTAACCTAGTGGATCTAACAAAGTTAGTTTTGTCATAAGAATGCCTTTTAGGAAACATCTTATCCTATGGTTGGCAACATAGTTACGTGATTGGGTCTTTCAACCATCCTTTAGGTGCTAATACTACTCTTAAAACATACCACTTCCTGACTTGACTAGTCAAAAACATTGTAGTTAAAAACTAGTCAAAATAGTACTAGGTTAGCCTCTTTGGGAAAATTCTATTAAATCTTTCTTGTTTTAGTAAAATCATGTCTGAGCTTGAAACTTAGGAAAATACCTGAACAATTTCCCAAATTAATTTGACACAAAACTTCTTAATGAATCATATGAATTAAGACTTTCAAGTTTAGGACAAGATAAATTAATAATTTACCCAATTCTTGACTACAAATCAGTATTAGAATAAATCATGATAATGCAAGAACTCATGAAAATTACTCAACATTATCAAGGAAAATGTAGTAGGAGATAATTTAAAAAATGGGAATTTAAAGTCAATAATCTGTAATGGCCCTTGAGGCTATTTCCATGATTCGCATGATGTATCTGTGTTAGAGCATTCCGGTAACTTCCCCAAGTCATTTTAACTGGATGGGATTAGTAGGTTGGTTCCCTGGATGTTTTATAGTTAAATATCTTGAATTATCGCTACTTCTGGACTTATTCATTTTTTATGATCTCGAATCTCCTTTTAGTTATTTTTTAAGGCTGTAATATCGATTACATGAAAATTCCATAGATCGATTACCAAAACCAGGTTCTATTTCTATTACGAGCCTCAATTGTTCAAAACGAAGCTGGTTAGCGGCCAAAGCATCACAATCATGTGGACATGGCTAAGATCGCATATCCCAGGCCCCTTTTGAATCATGATTGTGTGGCGGCTGGCTACAATTATGTAGACTAAGGAGGCCAGGGGTCGTGATCGTGTGGGCCTGCTCCGCAAGGATATATAAGGTTCTTTCTTTAATTTTCTTGACAAAGTTCAATCATTTTCTTCAAAATTTCCATGGATTATGAGCTTGTGTATGTGTTATTTGAGGTTTAATTTGTGGTTTTAGTGTGTTAAATTCATATCCCTATGATTCTAAAATCATTTCTACCCGGTAATTCTTTGTTTTCACTATTATAATAAAGTTTTTTATATTAAATAAACATTTTAGGATTTTATCTTCATTTTCTACGATGAGTTTAAGCCCTATTTAAGAGCATATGATGTAGGAGCGGTTCTCTACGTGTTTGTATAAATAATTTATTTTCTAAGCTGTTACAGTTTTCAAACCCTTTCTTAGCTGGATTTTGACCCCTCTATTTATATAGAAATATGGTCTTATATTACTCCTCTTGACTTGTAGATTACACTTTTTTATTGATTTGTATATTGCCAAGATCATTCGCGATTCATAGATTCTACTAGATCGACTTTTATAGTTTTTGCTAGCACTAGGTAGGATACATTCTACTTTTTTTATACTGGGTATTAGTATGGTATATGTATGGTAAGTATCTGCTCGAGGATGGGAATACTAGTTTCATCTCAGTTAGAGCCCAGTTACATTTATTATTACGGTTTATGGCTGAGTTAGCTGGCTTTTAACTTAGTTACTTACCATGAGGCTATGTTTCCTTACCCGCGTGTTTGACACCTACTCCGGAACATATATGGTTGTGGGAGGAGTATATCCCTTGGTGCATATTGTATATACACTAACCCTGGAATGTAGTGAAGTTGGGGAGGGGATTATACTAGTGGTTAGCGCTTAATATCCATCCCATGGTTTATGTTTGTGGCTTAGGAGCCAATCTAGGCAGGGTGAATTTTTTGTATTCTTCCTGATATGTTGAGCATGACTAGAATGTGTGCATTCATTTGGCTATAGATAGATGGATATGGTTTTATTGGATAGTTAGCTGCACTGTATAATGATGTTGTACCCTAGCCCAGTGCGAGCTTGGGAGTGAGTTGTATTTCCCCTATGTGGGTGTGTACTTAGCCCTAACAGGCTCCATATAAGTAGTTATGGAGTCTTTGATGTGATTACTCATGGCTCGGGATAGTAGTTGGGCTAGGAGACTGTGTACCTTGTAACTAGGGATTGGTAGTCATTCTATGGATTCTAATTAGCAGCCTTAGACTAGCTCAGTTTATTGATTGGTTTTGTGTTTCAATCATCCATTTATATTTTAAAAGGTAAAATAGGTTTGATAGTGTAATAATTGGAAACTAGTTTTCCTATATTTATATTAATTGTATCCACAACTGCAATGCAGTATGGAGTTATTTTCTCACACCATATGATCTATTTTCTCAATTTAACTTTGATTTTTGGGTATTGCCTACTTGACCACGATTATATCCCTACTGTTGTTTTGATTGTCTTGTTTCACTGAACTTGAGTTTTCCTACTGAGATATGATATAAGGAATGATCTTGGGTTTTGGCATTTCTGCCTTGATGATTATGCCACTAGTTGGCCGTTTTACAAGATTTTATGTGTACGTAGGCTCGGGCACTTCCCTTAGGATCCGACACACTGATACGAGGATTTGGTATGTGGGATTGAATCCCTCTATAGACCCTTTGACATAAGTCTATATACCTGGGGTATGTTGCATGGACCGAGGAGCGGTAAGTGTACAGGGAAGTTCCTGTAGGTCCCTCCACTGTGAGATTACGAACTCCGAAGGATGCGTACGTGCACTATTTACTTCTCATCGCCCCTTTCTATAGCATCCTTTCACATTTGTTTTTACTCTTCAGGACTTACATGGAGAGTATCTGTTTCATACTTGTTTTCCTGATTGTACCTACCGGTAGTATATGATGTCGATTGAGGTTGTTTTCTAGTAGACATTGTTTGTTCCTTCTGTCAGTTGTAGTTACCATTAATGCAATTGTTGTATTTGTTGTTAACTTAGCTTGTTATTGGGTTTGTATTCTCTTATTAGTCTTTCCTTGTACTGGTATGTTGGAGCTGCATGTACTTGTCACATTTGGTCATGATTTTCTTGTGGCCCAAGACATGTGTGTTATACCTTAATAGTTGACTTTCCTTTATTCTTGTTAATTGATGTGCACACAATGATAGCCTATCCTTCACCTCATTTACTAGTATTTTTGAAGTTACCCCTTTTCTATTGTACATTATGTTCCACTGCCCTAATTGATATTGATCACCTTTACCTTGCTTATGCTTACTTTTGCTCGATCATCTTATGATGCCTACTGGGTACCATTATGTTTGGTAATCATGTTAAACTTCTGCATCTTTTTCTGATGTAGGTCCTCGTACAAGTCCTTAGGAAGGGACATGATCGTACGAGCTAGTTTAGTGTTGTGTCAGGGGTTAGGGTGAGCAGTTGGGTTCATAGTGACTGGATTTCCTTCCATTATTAGTGTTTTCCTAGTTGGATCATGGATAGCCATTTTGTAGTTTCGCGCAGTTATGGGTTATATTTTGTACATTGTATATAGATGCTCTACATCTACGATACTAGGTTCTGGGGAGTTATGCTAGGTTATGTATCTTTATGTTTTGCTTCTTTTTTATTCCTTTCATCTCCCTTCTCTTTTTCTTAGTCCTTGGTACTTTCCGCTCATTTTACGCTCCAAGACAGGGTTAGGTTTGTCTACACGTGGGATGTTGACACCATTAAAACTCAAATTTTAGGTCGTGACAGAGTGATATTAGAGCTTAGGGTTCATCGATGTCTCTGGATGTAGGAGAAAGTGTTTTCTAGAGTCTGGTGGATCGGTACATAAACATCAGTATCTTACCTTTGGGAGGCTACATAAACTTTATAGGAAAGACTCTCACTGCATGACTCCCTACATGTGTTGTATGGTTATTGGGTTCCTATTAGTTCATTCGTCTCTACTCTTTCTTGATGACTAGGAAGAGGCCCTAGGTGGGAACCAATGAGATACTCGCACACTTTCCAAGAGTTTTAGAATCATAATTGAGAGCCATAAGAACATTTCATCAGAAACAGAGCTTGGTAGTCACCTGTGCTCCAACAAAGATTACTGTCTTTCTATTTCCATAGAGCACTAGAGTTCATCCAGAACTACAAGTGGATTTCTTGAGAGGAGCATCGGTTGAGGAGAAGTGTGTTGGATCTAGCAGGGACCATTGATTAGTTAGGACTATGTAGCATTATTTGACAGGATGACTATGCATATCCCTATAGTGCATGCCAAGATATGTGGAAGGATGTCAGATCACTTCCATAAATTAGTTGTGTCGTTTAGTATGATAATAGAGCACTTGGTAGTAGCGAGACATACACTTGGATAGACCTTTAGATAGTTGGTGTCTCTTGAAGAGGCTTGTCATGATACCTATAGGGCTAGT
>JBDJHY010177278.1:0-12179 GCA_039654485.1 Withania somnifera
CTAAATTCCACAAATTCGCATAACTTGCAAACGAAACCTCCAAAACACAAACTTAGGGTCAATCTTGACTTTGTTTGATATTTCGAAGCTAAGAGAACTGTCAAAATTTACTTCTGAGCTCGTCTTGAAAGAAATTTGACTTTGGTCAATGAGTACTTAGTTTTAGGCTCTAAAATAGAGAATTTGAGATATTTCTCAATCGATTCGCCGGAGATCCAAACCGTCGGTTCCAACAAGTCATAAATGACTTGGGGCAACTACCAAAATGCTCTAGAATACAAAATTTTATGTATTTATCATAAATGACCATGAGGGTCATTACAAATAATTGTATAGATGTTGATTATTTTCTTTTTTAATTGATTTATATATTGTGGTCTTAACTTTTTTTTTCTTCATATTATAATTATCATTGGAGGTTGCAATCTCTAGTTATATGTAGATTTCATATCTTGGTTGAAATAGGATAAGGATGGAAATATTAGCTAACAATGATTTGAACCTATCATCAAATAGTAAATGTTAGAGATAACATTAACAACTTGAGGTAATAGGTTGGTAATGATTTAATACATGGAGGTTTGAGACACCCACATGTGAAGTTGGTATTTGATTAAGAATTTTGCATTGGCTTTTAATATAGCTTACCCACAATATTTATCAAATGAAAGAAAGGAATTAAACGTCCATGCATGATTATCAATTCATAAAACCACACCCCAAACTCACTCTCTACTATTGATTACATATTGTTAAGTATTGATTAGTGCAAACTTGTCACGTACTAAAATAGGACATGATGGCACCTACCTTCCCACCTGGTAGGTCATCCTAACTCACGAATAAAAGTCAAGAAAAATCAATTAAAACACAAAAAATATAAGTAAGGTAATTAATGAGGAAGTCTTTTCTCATAAATCCCAAAACCCATTATCCACTGTTTTACAAAACTCTATCTAAAAGGTCTAACACTGAGTCTATATAAAGTAAAGACATTGGCAAATAAAGATAATGAGGAATGCTCGGCAACTGATGGAAGGATAAACATCTACCTTCGAGTCCTCAACCTTCTCCCGGACTAATGGAAAAGAGGTAAATATTAATTCTAAAGCGCAATACCTGCAAAAAAGTGCAGAAATTAAGGAGTGGGTACAAAACAACGGTTCTCAGCAGCGTCTTTGACTGGATAACTATAAAGAGAAACAAAAGCCCCTAATCTCCCAACCATTCCTCCAACTACTACAACATGTAATAGATATATCCAGCAACCCAAAAACAATTTATATAATTACAAACAAGTACAAAGAGTTACACCAAATCTCTAATTCATATAGTGGCAACAAAGTTCCACAAAGTCAAGTTCAACAACAAAGAAAATCATCAATAAGGGACTCAAGCACAAATAGAAATTAGAATAGATAGTATTTTCCCAAATCATAAAAAAAGTTCAATATTAGTTCCTCATTTTATACACCCAATTAGAGTCTCAGCTGTGTCTTTCCAATAATATATGCATTTGGATAGGGTCTTGGCTCTACCCTTCCAATAATATAAGCATCTGTCAGGGTGTTGGCTTTACCCTTCTAATCATATATGCATATCAGGGTCCTGGCTATGCTCTTGCAATAACATAGGCATCCATTCAGGGATTCAAATCTGCCTTTTCTATAATCTCAAACAAGACACCATGGCCAATTAATGGTTAACATCAACACGTAAGATGATCTCATCAAGATATAATTCAAGGTTCCTAATCAAGTTTCATCAATGAATAATCATTACAAATCTACCATAGAAAATATCACAAGATTAGATTTAAATTTAATACATAAATCCCCATTGAGAAATTTCTATCAAGAATAGCATTTTTATTCCACTTTAGCCTCTGAGGCATCAATATTTTCGATATCAAGGTTGTTATTTATTTATCATGAATATTTTCATCAACCAGTATATGATTAGACCTCAAACCTTATTCAAGTCTTTGTTTCCAATAACATGTTCAAAACCAACAATTAATAATACAACTTAAGCAAATTCATGATTCAACAAATTCATCAAGTAGGATCATGGTTCAACAAATTCATCAAGTAAGATCATAGTTCAACTAATTCATCAATTATGTTCATTTTCCGCACTTATTTATTTCAAAGCCAACATTAAGGAGCTAGTTTTCCCAAGCCACCCATATCATCTCAAACCAACAAATCAATTAGGAAATAATTGGACAGTTAGCAAGTAATTGTTATAATTTATAGAAAGCCATTAAACCTCAACTTATCTTAATTTTGAAGAACCAAGATACTCAATTTTCCCCTTGCGAATAGCCTCCAATAAAGATGAATCTAGTTACCCATAAAAGATATATATTAATTAACACTCCAAATCAAATAATCAAGGTTTATGCAAAAATCAACCTCGGACACGCGGGTCTAAGATCTAGTTTTGATCGTAAAATAATGTTACTCATCATTATGTGATGTTAAATATTATATCTCATCGAAAACCTATTCTATTTCATTGTTAAAATCATAGGTTCCCTTTATTTTTGAATTCAACATTTAACCAACTATTTTAAGCTTCAAAACCATGAATTTATTGATGAAAATCATGTCAAAGTGACTTAGAATCGATGGAAATAGGTTTAAGAAACTTACCCAATTGATTATATTCGAAAAACTTGATTATTCCTTGACAAAATAAGGGTTTAAGCCGTGGGTTGCATGAAAAAATGAGAACATTTAGTGAAAAAATTATTTTAGGAAGTCCCTAGGTGAACAAAGACTTCATCACGATCGCGGACCCCACCACGCGATCTTGATGCCCAGGTTCAATGCCTTATGTAATCGTGAACCATAAGCCACGAGATCATATTTCATAGTGGATCAAGTCTCCTCAATTCAGAAAGGAGCCCATGCGATCACAACGAAGATTAAGGGGGCTGGACAAAAGTTGCACTATCAGAAATTGAGTGTAACAACAAATAATATGAGTGGACCCTCAGTATTCATTTGAATTACAGTGAAAACAAACCCTATATGAAGCATACTATTTTAAATATCAAGGAATCAATAGAACCATCAAATCACGCGTACGAGGCCTCCTTGACCCGATACTCATTAAAGGTCTATTTTAACCAAAATAACCAAAATGACCAACATAACTCGGGGCTCAGAGTAAAATTAATGGATCTCATTATAGAATAAATTCCACCTCTCGAATCCAATAGGACCATCAAATTTTTTATCTGAGCATTCTAAGACCAAATATTGACCCATCCGAGCCATGGAGTTGAGGATCACGACTCGTGGTCTTCAATCATGGAATTGGGATTCCTATTCCAAGGACCAAGGTTCACTCCACGACTCAATAAAGTGCACTTCAAGATCCATGAAGTGCCACTTTACGAGTCATGAAGTGCTTTTGGATAATTTCTTACTTTGTTTAATGAGGGGTATTTTGGGTATTTTCTTTGATTCTTTGGGATGAACCCATGATGTTTTTGCTTCTAAAAATAATAAAGTAAATACTCTAAATAGTTAATTCGTCAATATTTTAGCTAAATCAAATCAATCTAGGGGGTTTCTTTCAACTTCTTCAAAGAGACAAGAACTATAATTTTTCAAAGAGACTCCATTGTAGCATCTTGGTAGTTGATTTTTCTCCATCAAATTGCTTCTGATTAGGTAAGTGGGATTTAAAAAAAGACTCATTTTATCCTTGTTCCTAAAACACCTTTTCTAAAAAAGGTTTTGAAGATGTAGAAGCATGCTAGGATTCCTGTTTAATTTTATAAACTATGATTCTCTGAAATGATGATTAATTTGATGTTTTTAAGTTAGGATTATGAAGTTCTTATGATGATTATTTAATTATGAAAGTCCTCATGATTTAGCATATTTTCATACTTGAAGTAAAAGAAAGAAAGAAGCTTTGAGGTAAGAATTGGTGATTGTTTTCAAAGTTTATTGTTAAAACTTGATATGAGGGTAAAAATGTCGTAACTACTTGACTTTTCACTAGATTTTGAGTATAAATGTGAAACATGTCTAAATTGACTAATTGAATTAAATTCAGAGTTTTGATGATGATTTTATCTTTATTTACAAGTTGAGAGTAAAATTGACTATAAATTATCAAATAGATTCTGATAAATAGTGTTAACTAATTTTGCTTTTAAAATAATGCTTTTGGATAGTTGGTTCCATTAAAGGTGTTCCACTAGTATAGAGTGATTATGCGTAGTTTGACTTATGGTTCAATTGAGGATATTCCATTAATTCAACAATGTTGAGTGTTAATGTTGATGTTTTATGGGAGGAGTATTAGTACCAATGGTGGGCATGAGTTTTCTAATTTCCATATGTTGTGTGCCACTGTAGGGTATTATTTTGGTACCACTCAATTGTACCTAGAGTATCTAGTTGGATCCACTAGAAAGAATGTCTTATCCAGTGGCGGGGTATGAGAGCCCATACACACAGGGTAATATATGGACTTCATCCCTTTATGCCTTGAGGTATGTCGGTTATAAAAACTCCAAAAGAGAAGCTAAAATTAAATGTTTTGAAAGAAAGAAAGTGAAAGCTTGTTTTTAACCAAGTCTTCAACTTTTGTTAAAAATTGAAGAGTTAAGCTGTTTAAGTTGAGTTTACCTCAGATATGAGCTTTTAACTGTTTTCATTATAAACTACTAAATTGCTTATTTGAGTTAGAGATGAACTTGATATATGCTGTCTATGCATTACATAATACTTATCATAAAATTGTGCAACCTGTTTTATACCTGCTCATGTACTCAGTACATGTTTTGTGTGTTGATAATACTCTTGTTGTATGCGTTAACCCCCATGTAGATATTGCCAATCATATGGATATTTGAGGTTGACATTACTTGAATTCTTAGAAGACTAGAAGATCAGTGAGTCCTCACTTGATCCAAGGGAAAGCTATGGAGTTATTTTATTTTTTGGATCTAGAGCTTAGAGTTTAGCTATATTATTTATTATTTCATTTCTTAGAGACTAACTAGTAGACTCTTGTGCTAGCATTCCATTATTTAGCAAGTAGAGACTTCCAAATTAATATGTATTATTTGAGACTTCAGTTTATTTATTCTTTTATTAAGACTATTTATTGATTATTGTGATGAGCCCATTAAACTTCTATTACTTTTTGATATTTCTTCCACTGAGTGATGTGTGTAGAGTTATGCATAATCCAAGTAGTTCTTTTATGGATGCTAGGGAAACTTAGTGGCTAAGAATGCCTTTAATGCCCACAGAATGAGCTCTGGGGCGTGACAAGCTTGGTATCAGAGAACTAGGTTCATAGAGTCCTAGGTTAAGTTTTAATGCTAGTGTTAGTTAGAATCTCTGTTATGGGTGTGACTGCAGCACATCTATGATTGGGAGGACACATACTGTTTAGAAAAAGTTTTTCCTTTATTAATGTTCTACTTTATGCTTCATATTTTGACTCTAAGATATTTCCTCTTTTTTCCTTGTGCTTTAAGCATTTCAGATCATGTCTCCATAATGATCAACTCACCAGACCTAAAACATGAACCAACATTACCAGGATCCATGAGCTTCAGAGATACAATAGCCATAAAAATACATCACAACTACAGAGTTACACAATATGGAGCATAGGATGGTCAGCTAGTAATGGAACATGATCGACATCTAGTCAGGTTCTCGTGGTTCAACCAGTTTCTCTTGATGCTGGAGTGTTAGAGTAAGGGATTTCTTAAGGTTGAGTCCCCTAAAGTTTCATGGTTCGAGAACTGTGGATGATCCAGAGAACTTTATTCATCTTAAGGATTTTTCTAGGTCTTGGTTTGATTTTTCTAGGAATAAAATGGGAGTTAGAGTTGTTATACCATATTTGGAGGAGTTTGATACTGTATTTATAGGATGATTCTTTCTTAGAGAGAAGATAAAAGAGAGGGTTCATGAGTTTTTATGTTTGGAGCAGGGCTCCATGTATGTGATTGAGTATAGCATAAAGTTCACTAAGTTATCGAGGTATGATCCAGACATGATTACTGATATGCTACTAGGATATATATATTCATGTCTGGTCTTTCTCCTCACTTGATCCCGGTGGGGCAGAGCAGCTATGTTGAGTACTGATATAGATATGGAGATTGATGGTGCATTTGGAGTAGATGGCTAGGGATAAGGCTAAGTATAGAGAGATTCAGTAGAGAAAGAGGGTTAAGAATACTCATTCTGGAGCTAGTCGGCCTAAGTGTGATGGGTTTAGATAATAGTAGCAGTAGGGTTCTAGGGGATCACCCCTTTTATCATTCAAGCCTTTAAAGAATCAGCAGAACAAGGCATCTTAGTAGGGTAGTGCTAGAGTCTGTCAGAAGTATGGTAAGGTCCATTCAAGTCAGTATCATCTCGGGCAGAATGGATGATTTGGGTGTAGTCATATTAATTATTGTTTTCGTTAATATACCTCAAAGAATTATTATGCTTGTGGGTTGTTGGGGAATAGACAAAGAGATTATCCCAAAGTTGGTCAGAGTGGTGCCAGACCACAAACTACTGCCCCAACAGTAGCTCCAACATTATGCTAGCCTCAGTAGGGTGATACTATTTCTACTGGTGGAGGCCAGAGGAAAAATCGTTTGTATGCTTTGGGTTCTTGTCAGGATCAGGAGCAGTCAACTGATATGGTGACATATATGTTGAGAGTTTATGAGGTGGATGTATATGCATTGTTAGACCCCGGAATTACTCTTTTTTTTGTATCCTCGTAGATTGCTAGATTATTTGGTATAGATCCTTGATGTTTATCCGAGTCATTCTCTATTTCTACACCTATTGGTGATCTTGTTCAAGCCGAGAGAGTCTACCCTAGTTATCTTATTTTTTTATGGGGATGGATGCTTCTGTTGATTTTCGTGAGTTAGATATGGTAGACATTGATATTATTCTAGGCATAGTTTGGTTTCTTTCATGTTATGCTATTGATAACTGTAGGACTAGAGTTGTCCGCTTCTAGTTTCCTGATAGACCTGCCCTTGAGTTGGAGGGTAGTAGCGCTATCCCTAAAGAAAGGTTCATTTCCAGTCTAAAGTCCAAAAAGATGATTTCTAAGGGGTGTCTTTATCACTTAATTCGAGTTCAAGACTTAGCATCCAAGGCTCCTAATATCCAGTTTATCTATATAGCTCGAGATCTTGATGTGTTTCTTGAGGATTTACCTGGAGTCCCTTCAAATAGAGAGATACAGTAAGGTATAGATCTTGTTCTGGGAACTCATCCTATTTCTATTCCACCATATAGGATTGCGCTAGATGAGCTTAGAGAGTTGAAGGACCAGTTAGCCAACCTTTTAGACAAGGGCTTTATCCACTTGAGTGTATCAACATAGGGTGGTCCTATCTTGCTTGTGCATAAGAAAGATGGTTTCCACCATATTTTCTTTGACTAATATCAGCTAAAAAAAGTCACAATAAATAATAAGTATCCTATTCTGAGAATTGATGACTTGTTTGATTAGCTTCAAGGTGATAGCCACTTTTCTATGATTCATCTTTGTTTCGGCTATCATCAGATTAAAGTTAGAGATTCAGATACTCCAAATACATCTTTTCGTACTGGTTATGGCCATTTTTGAGTTCGTGGTTATGTCCTTTTGCTTGTATAATATTATTGCAGCATTCATAGACCTCATGAATATGGTTTTCAGGTCCTACTTAGACCTTTTTATGATTTTCTTTGTTGATGATAATTTGATGTATACAAGATGTGAGGAGGAGCATCTAGGCCATCTTTGAGTTGTTCTTCAAACCCTTAGAGAATTTCAGCTTTATGCTAAGTTTTCTAATTGTGAGTTTTGGCTTTAGTGAGTTTCCTTCCTTGGTTATATCATTTCTAGCGAGGGTATCCATGTAGATTTTCAAAATATTAATTCTGTCCATAATTGACCTAGACCTACCTCTCTGTCAGATATCCTTAGTTTTCTGGGTCTAGTTGGGTATTATCATTGGTTTTTCTGGGGCTTCTCTTCCATAGCCAACCCTTGACTTATTTGACTCAGAAGAAAGTAAAGTTTGAGTGATTTGACATTTGTGAGAGGAGTTTTCAGGAGTTGAATGCTAGGTTGACATTTTCTCTAGTATTGACTTTGCCTGATGGTTTTAATGGTTTTGTGGTGTATTATGATGCATAAAAAGTTTTTGTAGGTTGTGTTATGATGAAACAAAGTACAGTTGTAGCTTATGCTTCTAGACAACTTATTGTTCATAAGAAGAAATATCCTACCCATGATTTTGAACTTGCAACTGTGATTTTTTATTTAAAGTTGTGGAGACACTACTTATATAGAGTGCATGTAGTTTTCTTCACTAATCATAAGATGGCCGGTTTGACATGACTATGATGTATCCTCTAGGCAAGGCCAATGTAGTGTCTAATTCTCTTAGAAGGTTATCTTTGGGGATTTTGTCATATGTTGATGGGGATAAGAGGGAGTTAGCTAGAAAGGTTCATAGGCTTACACACCTTGCTATTAGATTGATTGTTGCATAGGATGACATTATGCTTATTCAGAATACATTTGAGTCATCTCTTGTTGTTGAAGTGAAGAAGAAGAAAGATAGTGAACCAATTCTTGTTAAGCTAAAAGAAGCAGTCCATAAGCATAAAGTTTAGGTTTTCTCCAAAAGGGGAGATAGGGTTCTTCGTTATCAAGAATGATTATGTGTTCCATTAGTTGATGGTTTGAGAGAGTGGATTATGTTAGAGGCTCATAGTTCTCAATATTCTGTTCATTATACATGAGGGAGGTGTATTGGTAGTCAGGTATGAAGAAGGAGATAGCCGAGTTTGTGGCCAAGTGTCTTTATTGTCAGCAAGTGAAGGTAGAGCAACAAAGATCATCAGGTGAGACACAACAGTTTAAGATTATACCATGGAAGTGGGAGGTGATTAATATGGATTTTTTTACTGATTTATCATTATCCTAGAGGTATAATTTCGTATAGGTTATAGTAGACCAAATGACTAAGTCTTCTCACTTCCGCCTATTCACACCAGTTATTCAGCAGAGTAGTATGGTAGAATCTACTTATGGAGGATTATTCGTATGTATGGTGTACCTCTAATCTTAGGCATTTCAATGTGCCTTAGATCTATCTAATTCCTCTGTTTTGACTTTATTTCGAGGATAATTATGTGATTTTTAAGTATCCTGTTAGCAAATGCACGTGTAGCATCACTAACCAACGTGATTAGCCTTTTCTTAGGTATATTGGAAACTTGGAGGATGGTTGATCAAGAAGGAAAGGAAGTTGGAAAGACCAGGTGGAGAATGCATAAAAGTGACCCCTATCACATAGGGATAACGTCGTGATAGAGTGTCCATTATGATAAGGATCACGTTGCGATCCCCTATTCCATCAACAAATGAAGCCTTCATAAAGCAGGATTAATAGGGGCAGTTTGGTCTTTTCACTAAGGCACCTAAATAAACCTTATGATGACAATTTTTTTAGGGGTGTGCAGCATTTGGGGATTGACAACAACAAGTAAAAAGGATACTCAAGCAACCTAGGGGTATTCATACCATTCAATTCTCATACATCATGGTTTTAATGTATTTTCTAGATTGAATATGAGCGTTACTGGCTAAATACCCTTGTTTTGGGGTTATGGTTTACACACGGTGTATGGAATTGATTTGATATAAAGTAGTAATTGTTTTTTATCATTGATTTTTCTCATGCTCTATAATAATTGTGTTTCTAATTGTTGTCCACCATTAGACTCATCTCATGGCTTGCTAGGTTCATTGAATCCAATAATCTGGTGAGTGGAATAGGAATATGAGGAGTGAGATTATATTGATAACCTTATTATAAGATTCGCAACATAACTAGTAACTAATACATGATCGTGTACTTAGTGTCTCACTCGGTTTAATCGGAAGAAAAAGATAATGGATTTATGAAAGTCAACACAACACATGCCAATCGGAGTAGTTGTTTGCTTAAGTAAATAGTTACTAGAGGACTATCACTCCCTAGTCATAACATCAACCCTGTAATCAATAATTAGAAGATATAAGTGTCTTCATGGAAAATCAAGACTACAGACGTAGGTGTGCAATGCCATAGCACTGGAACGGTTGCTTATATCAATATTGCTTGGTTGTTTAACTCTAAGTCTCACTTACATATCCATAGCTAAATTAGGACAACCCAGATTACCTAATTCTTCTATTACTACATTATATTACATTATATGTTGAGTTCCTTGCAAGAATCATTGGCAAAACTAATTCATAATTCCAAGTCTCTGTGGGTTCGACGTCCGTCTCGAAAGAGCTACTATATTACTTTTTAGATCACGTACATTTACGTGTGTGCTAGGAACCAAACAAAAATTTTCTATTATATCATATCGTGATCCATTATTTACATATTAGTTTTGGAGATTGTTTTAGAGAGGTCTTAGCTCCCAAGTTCATTTGATTACAGTTTTTCGTCCACAGATAGATGGCCAGACTGAGAGGACTATTAAGATTTTGGAGAATATGCTAAGTGTGTGTGCACACAATTTCAAGGGTAAGTGGGTTGAGCACCTACGTTTAATTGAGTTTCTATAGAACAATAACTATCACTCGAGTATTTAAATGGGTCCATTGAGGCACTGTATGGGAGACAGTGTAGGTCTCTGATTAGTTGTTTCGAGGATGGTGAGGAAGTTATTATAGGTCCTGAGTTGGTTCTTGAATCTATGAAGAAAGTTTAGACTAATTGAGAGAGGTTGAGGACAACCTAGAGTAGGCAAAAGTCCTTTGCAGATGTGAGAAGGATAGAGTTCGAGTTTGATGTTGGCGATTGAGTATTTTTGAAGGTGTCCTGAAGGAATCATGATATTTGATAGAAAAGGTAAGTTGAGTACAAGGTACATTGGACCTTATCAGATTTTAAGGAGGGTAGGAAAGGTTTTCTATCAATTAGATCTTCCATCAGATTTAGTGGAGGTTCACCTTGTGTTTTATGTCTCTTTATTGAGAAAATGCATGGGTGATCCATCTTTGATAGTGCCAGCTAAGGATATTAACATTCATAAAAGTTTAACCTATGAGGAAGTCCCTATTAAGATTCTTGATATACAGGTTCGTAAGTTGAGGAACAAAAAGATAGCGTCAGTTAAGGTTTTAGGGAGGAACCAAGAAATTGAGGGATCTACATGGAAGGCAGAGGCTGACATGATGAGTAGATAACCACATTTTTTCCCTTTTAGCTCCATTCCTTCTTGAGGTAATAACCTCTCTATTCAGATTGTGTCTGCTTTAGTTCATGAGCATATAATATGTAACATTGCATGAATCCATTAAGTGTATTCATGCATGAGTTGAGGTAGTAGTACATGATTCCCTATTTGTGCATTTATGTGTTATTTAACTAGTTTCATGTTGAGGTCTGTTGTTGCATTTTTCATGTTTATCGGCTGATTTATTTGTATACTAAGAGTTTTTTTGACTAATAAAGTCATCAGATATCATATTTATGTCTGGTTTGGTTAGATGATCAATTTTATCAGTTGAGTTCCCTCTATTCTAGATATAGCCTTCATTCGAGGACGAATGATCCCAAGAGAGATATAATGTAACACCTTGAATTTTTTTCCTTGGTGATAATGTCCTAAATTAAGTATGGTATGAGTTCATTAAAGTTATTATAGTGCATAAACATCTTGTAATGGAAAGTTGAGTTTAAAGTTCTTTCTAAAAAGCTTAGTTTTGATGTTACTTCGTGCTTGCATCAATTTTAAAAGATCATATATTTTGATTTATAATGATCTAGGTACTTCATAACATATCCATAGAAAGTGCATTTAGTCTAGTTTCTTACTAAATAAACCACGTGTCGTTTGGATTTTGGAGTAAATGGTTATTTGCATTTTACTAGAGACTATCCAGCAGTGAATTGTCCCTGGTGCATAATACAACTCAGGGCCTTTCCACAGCATGATTCGTGGTGTGCCATAGTACTAATTGCGATGAGAGTCATAATGAATGACTTGGTTTTCATAAAACATTGTAAAATTTCCAAGATACCCATAGTAGGACCCGTAATCTTCAATAGTACGACCGTACTACCAAATCGTGATATTGAAGTCGAAAACCAAAAACTTATTTCCCTCTTGTAC
>JBDJHY010177298.1:0-12178 GCA_039654485.1 Withania somnifera
AAGAAATCATGTTGCTTAAATAATTAACGGTAAACATTATAGTTTAAGAAATATTACTAAACAGTATAATTTGTGTAGTTATACATAATTCAAGGTAGTCTAATTTAATTATGAATAATAGTTCTGTTTAAAAGGTAAGATAATCATACTACCGTTTACTAATAGTCAATAAATTATTTATTAATATATCTTGTTATTGCATCGTTAAGAAACATCATAAATGTTATCATATATTGATCTAAATTATAATTAAACTAAAAATAGATATTTTTATTTGTTTATCCAATTTATAAAATCAAAAAAATTTATCACGTTCTTTTAATACTATCCCTTCAATTTAAGACTACATAAAGTGTATTATATTCAAATTTATATTCTTGAAATATAATTAATAAGATTAATTTAATAAAATATATTCATAATAAATAATACTTTTAAAAAAAAGAATGTCGAGTCAATTTTAAGCCCGTGCAATGCACGTGCTTTCGTTTCTAATATATATATACACACAGAGTAAAGGTTGTTTCTTCTTAATTAATACAAATAATAAATATAACTCTCCGTAACAAGTTTGTGTAAACGTCCATTCGAAATGGGAAGTTATTCATTAATTTTACATATTCATTCAAATGATGATTTCTTATAATTATAACCTTGTCATTAAGAAGACGTTTAGAAGTCTTGAAAGTTACGGTTACAATCCGATTCTACCCAATAAGTAAGCAAAGATAGAATATGGCTAAAATGGAAGATAATGTGTAAATAAAAAGGAGAAGGGATAAGTGGAAGTCTAGTCAGATAAGATAATAAAACCCAAAATCGATACCTAGTTTAGATATATAACTGTCAAAAATTACGTTTATGTATATGTATTAAGGGCCCATTTGGCTGTAGTTAAAAAAGTAGTTTATAAAAAATAGATTTTAGAAAGTCAATCTTCAATAACTTTTAAGTTATAAAATAAGAATTAGGGATAACCTACTTTTAACTTTTAATTTTGTATAAGTCAATTTTAATTTTTTATAAGTTTTTAAAAAATATTCAAATAATTTTAAGAATTAAAAACTACTTAAAAATTAATTTATCCAACTTATAATCAAAATCAAATGAATTCTAAATCATAAACTTTTTTTTTTATCATAATGTCGTACATATATATGACAGGGTGACAAAGTCACTGCAACATTATTGCTCTCTTCGTCTTAATTTGTTGTATGAGATACTATTTTTAAACGGTAAAACTTTTTTGGCTTAGTTTTTAAAAATGTTCAATTTATATTTTGAATTGTTTTAACTATTATGATTTGTAATATAGTTTATATGATTGTTTAAATACATAGATTTTATTTTTAAATATTTTCATATTCGAATTCACATTACATATTAATCCTTATACTTCAAAACTGATTCATACATAATTATAATTGACTATTCTTGACCCCCATTTCCTGAAGAAGAAAGGACAAAGAAAATCAGTTGGAGGCACAAAAGGTAGTTTGTTCTTCCCTAGTAGCAAAATCGAGTTGAACTTTCTAGATATAGATTTTTAATTTCATGTGCCCTTAAATTGATAAGTGAAAAGAAAATAAGAAATTAAGATTACGTAATTAGTTAAAAGTGTGTTGTACTATCACTTGTCAAAGCCAAGGCACGTTCAAGATCTATACGTAATCGATCACCTATTTGCGCAACAAACTTAGATTCACATCATTAAGCTCAATGAAAGAAATGAGGTAAGCTAAAATTCAAAATATTAGAAGGAAAAAGAAGCTTGATAACTTTTTTAGCATTTTTTTAAATTTCTTTATATATATATATATATATAAATATTAGAAGGAAAAAGAAGCTTGATAGCTTTTTTAGCATTTTTTTTAATTTCTTTATATATATATATATATATAACAAATGCTATCCTTAATTGGCTAACATTATATCTTTCCACTCCCTCTGTTCAACTTACTTATTCCGTTCAGAAAATTAAGAAATAATTCATAATTTTGTGTCTATTCGACTTTTGCTATTAAATATTAATTTCACTTAGCAACATTTAGATAACTCATATTTTTTTTCTAAAAATTTTAGCCCGACCATAGCGGATGGGCACTTAGGTGACTTATAATTATAGGGTGATGAAGTAAACGTTATTATTTCATAAGGGTTGTTTACCTTGCCCGGATGGTAAAAGATAAAAATATCATAGTATTTTAACAACTCATTCCATCTATTTGTCTTGAATTAATCTCTTTCTAACACATAATGTACTAAAGGCTACGATAATTGGTGAAAATCGCAATGCACACCATAAAAATAATGCCTCCAAATCTCGAGCGCAAAATCTACAACCGCCAACTCTAAGTAATGAGTGGGGTAGTTGCGCTCTGAGTTTCAAATGCCTCAATGCATATGCTATAACTCGACCCTGCTGCATTAGAACACATCCCAAACCAACATGAGAAACATCACAATATACTAAGAAACTTTGACCTTCAACTGGCAAAGCACACATTGGAGTCGAAGTCAATATGGTCTTAAGCCGCTAAAAACTATACTCACACTCATCTGGCCTCTGGAACAGAACCTCTTTTCTGTTCAACCTCATCAATGGTGAAGCAATGGAAGAAAACCCTCAACAAACCATCTGTATTACCCTTTTAACCCAATAAAGTCGTGAATCTCAGTAGGAATAGTCGGTCTAAGCCAACTACACACTGCCGTAATCTTTGTTGGATCTACTATAAGCCCATCCTTATCCATCACATGTCCTTAGAATGCCATCGACTCAAGCTAACACTCACACTTTGAGAACTTGGCATAAAACTGTTGATCTCTCAGAGTCTACAATATAATCCTCAAATGCCTCTCTTGATCCTCTCTAATCCATAAGTAAACCAAACTATCATCGAAGAAACTATTTCAATCAAATCCAATTATGTCCTAAACACTCTTTTCATCAAGTCCATGAATATTTCTGAGGTATTAATCAACCCAAAGACATCGCCAGAAACTCACATTGACTATGATGTGTCTTGAATGCTATCTTAGGGATGTCCTCCACCCTAATACTAAGCTGGTGGTAACCAAACCTCAAATAAATCTTCAAAAACATGGTTGCACCCTGTAACTAATCAAACCATTTATCCTCGACATTAAATAGTTATTCTTAATTGTCACCTCATTTAGCAATCAATAGTCAATCTACATATATATTGGACCATCTTTCTTTTTAGCAAACAAGACTGGAGCACCCAAAGGTGAAACACTCAGCCTGATGAAACCCTTACCTAACAAATATTGAAGCTAAACCTTACACTCACTCAACTCATATGGATCTATATGGTAAGGATAAATAGAAATAGTCCTGGTGCCCAGCTCTAAACAATAGAAAAATCAATATCCTGCTTAGATGGTAGGTTAGGTAGGTCGATCAGAAACACATCAACAAACTCACTAACTACAGGGACTAACTTGGGAGATGAAGTATAAACACTAACGTCCTAAACATAAGCAAGATAAGACAAATAACCATGTGAAACTAATCGTCTAGCCTGAAGGAAAAAAAGGATCCAAGACCGCAAGGTGAGGGGATAGCCATTCTATCTTCAGTATCAGATCAAAATCAAAAGCATCCAATAAAATCAAATTGGCCCAAGTATTAAAATCTCCAGTAGCTATAAAGGATCCCACAACTTAATCCAATGGCACAAGAAATGACTTACTAGCCAAACCGAAATAAGGAGAAAAATATACAGACACATAAGAGCACGTAGAGCATAGAACAAACAAAACTAAGGCTGACTGACGACAAGAAAAAATTATACTCGTAATTATAGCATCTAAGGCCATTACCTCCGGTCTACCAGGTATAATATAAAATTGATGACGACTACCATCACAACCACCAATCCTACTATGTTGAGCAATACCTCTACCATGTACTCCAGCAGGCTGAACTAGCTAAAAAGCCAATGCTAGGGGAAATCGCTAGAAATATGACCAAGATCCCTACAATCATAACACAACCCTAATAACTTACCCTAGTAAGATAAACTAGTTGAACCAAAACAGATACCACGACCAGGTACCCTAGATTTAACACATCTAGATGTCTAGATCGGAGTCTAACACTATAACCATAACTCTACATACCCTCATCTAAACTTGGAATGGAAGCTTGAACTAGATAACTAAGACGACCCTAATGCTGCTGATGAGGAGGGTCCCTTCCCTAAGAACTAGAAACCCTACCACCAAACTAGGAATTACTAAAACTACCTTGATGATGTGGCCTCTTATTTCCACCCCCATGGGTTTCGCAATATAAGCCCTTTATAGTACGTGCATGCTCTGACACAACTTGAAAAGACTGTCCATTAGCTACAAGAATTACTGTGGTCTTAAGAGTTTGGGCCTCAAACTACAAGCAAAACTATGAATCCTCTTAGATTCAATCGGCATCAACATAGCCCCATACACAGAAACCTGGTGAAATCCAGCCTTAAACTTAGCATCATAGATCCCTACTATAAATGAGTAAACTTATCCCTCATTCACTCTCTATCAACATGGGACACATACTTAAAACTCTCATAATACAAACTCCAAGTCATAGGAGGCAATTGAGCTAGCTTGTAAGTAACATGGGATCTCTACTACTACTTGGCTAGTCTGCTTATCTGAAATATTGTGTAGTCAACTTTTTGTACCTCTACTATCTCGAGGTTATACAACCTCTCCACACAACTAATAATAAAGTCACAAGTGTTCTCCCTAAGAGAACTAGAAAGACCTAACCATAAAAATCTACTCAATTGCTTCTAATATAACTCTAACATAGGTGAGTATGTAGGTAAAAACTGAATAACTATAGGACTAGAAGGCCTAGGCTGGGAGAGCCATAGAAGCAGGATGCACTTCTAAACTCTGAGCTCCTAAGACTACCCCCTTACGCTGATATTTGGGTCCCATTTAAAGACTTCCCCACAATCATACCCAAAACCGAAGCAAAACACCTTGATTTTCTAGAGTAAGAACTAGAATTGGTGCTGGTACTGGCCCAGGTGGAACCTGAGCTGGCCTTTAGTCCATAGGCTTCTAAGGTGGAAATACTGTCAGCTGTTGAATTGGAACTGGCTGGGGCATCATATCTGAAGCTCTGACAAGTAAAGTAGCTCCAGTAGGTGCTGTAGTACGGGACGTCCTTGACCATAGGTCAAAGCTCTAGCACGCCCCCTAGCTACTGGGGAGGAAGTCTCATTTTTATCTATTGCTAAAGACCTCGTAAATGCCATTTGTAGAAGAGTAAACCCGAAAAAATGAGATTATAATTGACCATCTAGGATACAACGATTGCTATAAAAGTGAGTAGAGAATGGTTTTCCTAAAAATGTCATCGTAGCCTCCTGAAGATATGATACAGACATCTCTGCACTGATTTATAGAATGCTATTAGACATTGACTTTTGTACCGATGATACTCCAAACCTAGGCTCTAATAATAAATTATCATGACTCTATTCCTTAGGTCACGATGACACCTACAATTCCACCTATAGACGAATCAAATCATAACCCGAAATGACAAGTAGTATACCACCGCGCGACATAGATAGTAAAAAGATTGAGAAGAGAAGGAAATACGGAAATCAAAGATAATAAGAAATCTGAATACAAATAAAACAAAACCCATGACCTAGCATTTGATACAATATGACACTAAGCACAAGAGTACAAAATGGAAATCCAAAAGTAAAGGAGTTAGAACTATCTCAGAAGCATACAAATGACAGAAAGTAAAATGGAAGAGGACGATCATTAAGAGCTCACTCTTACCTTAGAAAGTCCAAGCTTCATGATAAAGCTCAATCAACAATGACCACTCATACTAGAATCTACACTAAGAAGATGCTACAATGTAGTATAAGTACCAAAAAAGTTGAAGCAATCAAGTATCCAGTAGGCATCATAGCTTGACTGCTCACATCTAAGAGATAATAATAATAATTAGTCAGATAAGAAAATAATAGGTCGTAAAAGGCAAACTAATGGAGCATATAAACATAGAAATCTAGCTAAACATAGGATGATAATTAAACTATCTATGATAACAAAAGACTCGGATCGTTGTATACGTACCTAAGTCCATGCTTAACTATTAGATTAAAGATCATACAGATAGGGAGGTATACCTATAACCTTAATAATAAGACAGAGGAAAGAATAACTATATCAAATAGTATAGAACAGTAACAAGGCGAGAAGGAACCCAATAAAGTAGCAAGTACCTAAAGAGAGAGAGAGAATTGAATATAATATCATAAGTATAATTTCAATGATCGACCGTACACCTGAGGATACAAACAAGTGAAAATAATTTCTTACGCCGCCTATACAATTAAAGAGTACAATCAACAACCAACAAACAAGGATTAAACCATAAGAAATGATATTATATGGTGTTAGTAAAAACTCATATGCTCTTTCTTCGATACTCATAGGCCCAACAGACAAGACTTGTGGAAGGACTCTTTTTGTATACCTTTATTCCCACATATACCCTCCTCTAACACCTGCATGCTCGAACTAGAAGTCATTGGTGGTCGCTGACAACATACTAACTCATGAATCTTGCAACTATGCTCGGACCACTTCGGTCCTATCTCAATAGTATAAAATCTCAAATTTATGCTCGACCTCATTTGGATCTAAAATCAATAGAAAATTCAATGTCTAGTGTTTAGACTCATCCAAGTCTAGTATTAATTTTAAAAAAAGTGAGAAAATCTATCTTTAACCTTTTATTACTGAAATCCCTAGAATATTATCAATTTACATCCATTATAGTCATACATACTGAAGACGAGCCCTTAAGGCCATACATGATTTCAAAATTGGTAATATTGAGCTCTTAGCCATAAAGAAGAAACCAATGTAAATAATTATTTTCACGATAATGTTGTGCATAGTCACAACCAATAGATCACAATCATCCTACCATCTTACACAGGCTCGGATAAGCTCTACAATAGCTAATAATCAGTCATCAATGACCCAGAATTTATCGAAATTCCTAATAACTGACCATACTAAGCTCCAGAGTCAATGCAAGGCCATCTCAAGGTCATAAGTGGGAATCTATAATTCTATCACAAATATCAAAGAAGAAAGCAAAGAAATGATCAAAAGAAGCGGAAGAGGGTCAAAGGTACCAACCTATAAAACCTAACCGAAAGATGTGTGAAATACTATATGTCTAATATACGCTAAGTTTAAGATTAGTAAGCTGTAACCTGCCTATCGTCCAAAGAAAAGCTCTACAAGTGTTGAGTTTCAGCTCAAAACGCTCTGAACAACTCCAATAAATACGCAAATATCGTAATATTAATCCACACATCAAAAGGAATAAAAAGATACTCATATTGATAGGATTCTTATTGGGTCCAAAACCCGAGTCAAAATGAGTCCGTCAGTTCCACAACTCAAATTTCTGCACAAAAGACATCATGGGTCTCTTTCGATACGAGGAACACATATCTAAAATTTGGGTTCAAACAAAGTAAAAAATAAGCTTAAACAATCAAAAAGAGAAGAACAAAATTGGGAGAAATTTAAGAATTTAGGAATGAAATTCCAAGAAATAAGAGAGAAAACTTACCAATAGTTGAAGAAAATATATTTATAGGCAATAACCAATACTTCCTAAGCCCACATGCAAAACTCTATGAAGAAATAACAAAGAAAATATATCAATTTTTAGGTGAAGAAGATGAGAGTTTTGCATTGAAAATCAGGGGTTTAAATATTTATATTGCCAGAAAGTACACATCGTGTCGCATCCAGGAGGGTGGAAATCATGACATGCAGTAAAATTGGTCATCGTGATCATATTAACCAGGTCCACAATCGCGATATAGTGGGGACAAGAGTAGTTCAACACGATCACACTAACAAAGGCCGCAATCACGACCAGCACAAGATCCACGCTACATGATCGCTTTGGCTAAGGCCCCGATCGCGATAAACATCAGATGCAACACCAGATTTTCAGAAACCAACAATAAGAAATTTACCCAATGAGGGATCAAAATGAGTTCGGAAACCAATGAACACAAACCAAATATACAAAGTATATAGAAATGATATTCTAGACACAACACTGCCGATGAAATTTTGATCCAAGATTATTTTAAAGAAATGTTGACCAAAGTCAACCCTCGGCCTAAATTTTTAAAATTACAATCGAGAACAAGAAACGAGTCCGGCTAGCCTAAGACCCAAACTTGACATTCTAGAGATAATGTCATAGTCAAATTTCTAATCTAACGCGTTGATCATCAAAAGTTGACCAAATTCAGACTTTAACTTTAAAATAAGAAAAAACACACAAATAAAGATCAAACCACACTAAAAGCTCCTGGACCCGAGCCAAGAGTCCATCTAGACCAAATCCATGGTCTGAAGCTAATGAAACTGTTGAAAATTTTTATTCTAAGCTAGTTTTGAAAGGATGTTAACTAAAGTCAACAATTTTTAAAGTTAAGGCTCTAAAACAGGGGAGATAGCTATACAATCCCAACTAATAACCTAGGCACTGGATCACCGGTTTCAACAAGTCATAATAACATGGGGTTGCCATAGAAAAACTCTAAAATGAAAGAAAAGTTCAACAATAAGAAAATGACTAGAAGGATCATCACCTAGAGTATCAGCAATAGGAGAGATGTGATGCTATTGTTACCTCTTAGATACAGAATTTTCTTTCAAAGGACATTGTAGAAAGTGTTGATCATGTCACCAGTTCTGCCAAATTATGGAAAAAATTAGATAATAGCTATGATCAAGCTAATGGGGTAAAGCTCTATCAAATTCAGAAGGAAATAGATGATCTTTCCCGATGCAGTCTCGACATCACAACATACTAACTAATATGAAGAAACTCTAAAAGAACTCAATATTATACATTTGAAGACTTCATATAGTTCCAATTGCGTATGTGGTGCAAAGGAAAGTCTCTACAAGGTTGAAAAGGATCACAAATTAAAAGTGCATACCATCATTAGAGTAAATATTATTATGTTGATTCCACTCCCCTCGTCAGCTCAATCTTTTTGTTTGCTTGTTCCAGATGAAGAACAGAGAGAAATTAGACCTACTGATCAAGTAGTTGTAGACTATCTTCTTGAACGCAAGTACCTCAAGGCAAAATAAATTTGGGAATCAATTATTCTTCAAGTACCAACACGAGTAGCAGTTACTATTCTAGAATCATCAACTCTACAAGCAGTAGCCAAAGTGCAAATTATAAATCTGGCTCGTTAGCATTGCAAAAGACCAAGGCAAGCAAAAGAAAGGTGTTATAAGCTACATGGACATACACTACCTCAGAACCCAATAAAATACTCTTCAGGCCATCAACACTTCTAAAAAAAAAAATTTCCCTTCACAACTAATACCACCTCAGAACTCTACGTTCAACAAAATTAAAAGACTTATGGCAAATGTGCATGGACCATATTCTGATGTCCTGACAAACCAAAGACATGAGAAATTTGCTCAGAGTGAACATAATAGTGTGAGCCTGACTAAGTAAAAATATGGACAAATTGTGAGTCTATTGTCACACGTCTAGATTGGAAATGGACAATTTGGATATGGAGGAGACTGTTCTAACACAAATCCTACCAATAGAATGGTAAACTCTACAGGTATAATAGTCCGCACTTTTCTTTTATTGATTTGGCAAGTTATCTTGTAAATTCCTTGAAAATAAAGCTGACTCTTGGATCTTAGAGTCAGGAACTTCCAACCACATATCTTTCAATAAATCATCACTGAATAACATAATAACACTACCCTATCCTTATTAATCTACCTTCCAAATGACTATAAGGTAAAGCTAACATAGATTGGCAGTGTGATACTTGGACCTAACATATTTTACATAAACTTCTATTTGTTGTTCATATGGTACACAATGTTGTCAAAGTATTAAATTCCAATTTCTTTTTCTTTCCTCAAGAAAGAAGTGTATTATTCTGGCTTATGTAACACAATGCTTCTGCTATAAACATATCGTATATATATAAAGTTCAACATTATTCTACTTCTATTCTATCTCACATAGATGATGTGAATGTACTATGGCGTAACAGACTTGGGCATGTTCCCTTTGTTAAAATGACGGATATTAAATCTATACACGAAACCTTCCCTATCTGACAACCTTTTTACCTGTTCTATCTGTCTAATGGAAAAACAAGCAAGGCTTTCCTTCTACCAAAGGACCAATACCACTTCCAAACCATTTTAATTACTTCACATGGGGACCTTACCATGTCAATACCTATGAAAACTATAACTACTTCATCACCATAGTAGATGACTATACCAGGAGCACTTGGACCCAACTATTGTCTTGTAAAAGTAATGTCTTAATAGTATTAAAAGCATTTATATGCATAACTAAGAATCAATTAGCGTAAATGTCAAATCCATCAGAACAGATATTGGGACAGAGTGTGTGTTGTGTGCTACTTGTATCATAAACAGATAGCCTATCTCAGAAAAATGTCCTTATGATCTCTTATACAACCAGACACCCTCTTTCTCTTACGTGAGAAGTTTTGTATGCCTCATTTATCCCACATCACCTAAACCACATAGAGACAAATTCCAACCAAGAACTACACCACATGTATTCATTGGATACCCTTCTGTAACTAAGGAACACAAGGTTCTCGTCTTTCCACTAAGAAAGTTCACATTTCTAGAAATGTAATTTTCAGAAATTCTGTTTTCCTTTCTATCTACTATTAGATTTTATTTCTTTTCCTTCTGCATTAAAATATATCCCCTTTGTTGATTCATTGCATGATAATGTAAATTTCCGCTACACCCACTGCACCCACTGCATTGAATAATGATAATGACGCAAGTATCACCTCTCATGATGTTTTACTTGATTCCATATCTACATATAACTATATTGCTGATGTTTCACCTCCCCTTGTGTAACAGATCTTATAAACTCTGTAACTCCCCACAATCTCTCGTGAAGTACACCATTAACTAGTAGCACCTAGGAGATCTGATATACATACGAAACCAACTATTTACTTGCAAGACTACTTCCACTCTGTCCCAAATATGAAAATGCAAAACAACCCCTCTCTTATAACCATATTTCTCCTACAGCCTTAAAGTACTAAAATCAATAGTATTTTGATGAGTGTCTGCAATAATAATGAGCGATCCTCATAAATGGAGACTGCTATGAATCCTACTTGGCAACCTGCCACGACACAAGATTTTGAAGCTTTATATGCAAACCACACTGATCCTTGTCCTTTTGGCTAGTGGAAAGAAAGTCATAGATTATAAATGGGTGTACAAAGTGAAACATAAAGCTGATGGAAGCATTAGAGGTTCAAGGCAAGGTTAGTAGTGAAGTGTAATGACCCTCATGGTCATTTATGATAAATACGCGCCATTTAGTATTCTAGAGCATTTCCGTAGTTGCCCCAAGACATTTATGACTTGCTGGGAGCGGTAGTTCAGATCCCTGACGACTCGGTTGAGAAATATCTCAAATTGCCTGTTTTAGAGTCTAAAACTAAGTATTCATTGACCAAAGTCAACTTTCCTTCAAGACGAGCTCTGAATTAAATCCTGACAGTTTTGTTATCTTCGAGATGCCAAACAAAGTCAAGATCTACCTTAAGTTTGTGTTTTGGAGATTTCATTTGCAATTTATGTCAATTTGTGGATTATAGTTAAGTTTAAAGCATAAAGTGGAGCGTGGGTGGTAAATTGGTGTTCGGAGTACCGGATCGGATTCTGATGCTTCTAGCAGCTCTGAAATGATGATTTTAGGCCATTTGTGGTGTTGGTATAATTTTTGGACCTGTCATTGCATTTTTGAGGTGTTAGTGGAGAATTCTTGAAAGTTAACATAAGTGTTGATTTGGTCGAAATTCATCCAAAACAACCTTGGATGGTTGTTTCGAAGATTCCATTAGACCCGGAATGTCATTTATGTTGGTTACATATTTGGTTTGTCAATTTTAGACCTCCGAATGCATTTCGAGTGGTGATTCAGGGCATGTTTCTTCCTATGGTTTTTCCATCAAAACCTGCAACTGGTGCAGGTGAACTTCTTCTACGCGATCGCTATAGACTCTTA
>JBDJHY010177309.1:0-12178 GCA_039654485.1 Withania somnifera
CATTGATTTGTTTGATATGAATAATTTAGGCCTGACTTGAAATAGTACATTCTTGTGAGTGCTTGATTGTGAATTAAATGATAGGTTATCTGACACCTAAGCCCATGATTGTGACTTTGTATACAATTCTTAGTTTTATAGTTTGTTATGACCCTAACTGTCTTAGAAGTAGAATTGATCCATCTTGATTGAGATTTGTGCAATGAGAGGTGATCTTTTCTTGCATATTCCATGTTTTGCATCTTAGTCTAGAACCTGCCCTGCACTTTATTGAAGTAAAATAAAAGAAGTGTTCAGTTTAGAAGATGATATAGGCCTTCTTAGATATGTCATGTGAATTTTAGTCTTTTCATATATTATATAACTAGTTAGACCTTTGAGTTTGTAGCCTTTTCTTTGGTAACCATATTTTTGCATTGATCCTTTTGTTGAATCCCTTTTTATTATACCCTTCTTCCGTAAGCACTATAGCATAGACTATGCTTTAATGGTTAAATATGAAGAAAGGGTTAGTCAAGTGTAAAAGGTGACTAATGAAAGTTACTTGTGGTAAAAAGGCCCTCTTTGAAAAAATGTGATGTGAAGAAAATTATGTAAAAAATAAACTTAATTGAAGCATTCTTGATATGATGAGATATCTAGTAAAAATAATTGAAGAGGAATGAAAAATAAAGCAACAAAATAATGGGTGATTAAGTCTAAAAAGGGTGGAAAGTGATTAGGAAAGTGTAAATCACTATTATATGTTTTCATGCTCATTTCCTAGTCAACATTACAACATGTTAAACTCCTATTTTATTTTATTCGAGCATGATTAATTAGTAGAGATGTACATAATGAACAAGCATATGGTACTTTGTGCTTACATGTGTATTTTTTGTGAGTGGGAGAGTTTTTCGTAATTCTAAGTCCTTATTTTATATTTAATTCTTTAAATTGAGTGTGTGGACTATATGTTTCCATTGAAGGCACTTGTTTCACGATAGATAGGTAATTGTATTAGCTTTATTTGAAGAAAGTAGGTGAGCAAGCTTAAATTTGATAAGTTAGAATCCATCTTTGAGGTTAGGAGGTTAGAAATTCGTAGTTTGTATGTATATCTTGCATAATGATCAAAAGTGTATTTGATGTTTTAAACTACTATATCGCCTAATTGTTTCTATCAATCGAAGTGACAACTTTCCTAGCTTAATTTCTTGAGATGGGATTTAGTGTTGTTTGAGGACTAATAAGGTTTTAAGGGTGAGGTGGTAATATTGGGTGTATTCATACACCCAACTTCCATATATTACTCATATTTAAGCTTAAGTTTCGGGAATATATACATATATATTGATGAGTTATGGGAGTTATGTCCACTAGTGCATAAAATGATGTAGGTGTGCTAATATATATGATTAGACATGTTTATAGGTTAAAATGTACAAGGACATGATATGAAATGCTGAAGGAGAAGTTCAAGATGAAGAATATAAGTCAGAGTGAAAGGCATGTCCCAATAATCGAAAAACAATGGAACCCAAGTTGAAATGGAGCACCAAAGCGTACCCAGAAGTCGTTGGGATGCCACCCCATGCTACTGAGGATATAAGGTTGCAGAACCCAAGAAAATAAGAGGAAATAAGTCTGCAAAGCCCAGGAATATGGGGGGATATATGTCCACGATGCCCCGGTGAAACAGGGCTATAAGGGGGCGACACCCACTTGGGGTAATCCGACTGCAATTTTGTTTTATTTTCTTCTATTTCTAAGAATAGTTAGGGTTATATCCAACATTTATAAATACTCCCCAAACACATTATTTATAGTGGTTTTTAAAATCTTTCTTTGTAGTTTTGATCTTTCTTTTTAGACTTGGTAGAAGACTTTTAACCTAGAGAAAGTTTGGAGCTGTCGTGGAGGCCGAAGAGCAATATGTATCTTTTATTCTCCTTTATTTATATATTTTATGATTTTCTTTGAATGATTTGATGTGATTGTTATATTTCTATGTGGAAATAAATCTTCTCATTCTAGGGTTATGGTATAAGTTAATGAGATGATTATTTAATTGTTCTTCATTTGATTTTTGAGAATTATCATATTAATTGTTCTTATATTTATGTGTGTAGTATATTAATGCTTCATGACCATTAAGATAAACTTTTAATCCTGAACGTGGACCAGGAGGAAAGCCTTGGTGTAGAGGAGAAACAAAGAGAATGAAATCACACTGGAAATCACACTGGGGCTATTCTAGGAATGATAGTCACCTGTGATTTGCGGGTAATATATGGATGTACCTAGTTGCCTCACTTGGTTTGCTACAAGAGGGTAGCTATAATGAATTTGGACTAAGTTGTCACATCCCCGATCAATAATATAGTTGTGAGGTTAGTATGGGAAAACGGCTAGAGGGAGGGAGCCCCTAATTCATAAGTTAAACCCTGAAATCAATAATTAGACAAATTAAGAAAATTAGCTAAATTAATTTAATATGATTGTTAGAAAATCCATAATCCTAATTTGATTCATTCATTGGTTGAGTAAAAATACTCTCTTCTCTAGGCTAATTGTTTATTAACTAGTTTATTTATTTTATTATTTTTAGGAGTTAATTAATTTATTTAATTTTTACCACTTGAATTAATAATTGGGATTAGTCTAACTTAGTAAATGATTAATCGACAAGTCATCGTGGTTTACATATCCAGCTCGCAAGAGCCACTATATTACTTGTACGACCACGTGCACTTGTGTATGCATTTGGACACAACTAGTTTCTGGCCGTCAGTTGAACAAGGTCACTATAAAGAATAAGTATTATATCCTAATGATTGATGACCTGTTCGATTAGCTTTTAGGTTCCAGTTGCTTCTGCAAGAAAGATCTCACATTATGGTATCATCAACTTAAAGTTATAGAATGTGACCTTTTGAAGGTAGCCTTTGGAACTTGGTATGATCACCTCAAATTTGCAATTATGTCTTTTGGACTAGTGAATGCTCCTACAACTTTTATGGTCATGAACAGGGTGTTCAAAGAGTACTTAGACATGTTCGTTATCATCTTTATAAATGATATTCTAGTTTATTCTAGAAGTGATGAGGAGCATGCCATCCATTTGAGAATAGTGTTGCTAACCTTTCAGAACCATCAGTTATTTTCCAAGTCTCTGAGTGCGAGGTTTGGATGAAGTCATTGGCTTTTCTCAAACATGCTGTTTCCAGTGAAGTTTTCAAGTAGACTCTTAGAAGATTGAAAAAGTGAAGAACTGACCTAGACTTACTTCTTCTTTTGACGTTTACAAGAGATTTCTTAAAGAGTTCTCATATATTGATGCCCTACTAAACAGATTAAGTCAGAAGTAGGTTAAGTTCCAGTGGTCTGATAGTTATGAGAAACAGTTTTAGGAGTTGAAACGCGGTTGACTTCTTCCCTAATGTTAATCATGCCAGAGGGTACAAATAGGTTTGTGGTGTATTATGATGCTTACCGAGTTAGAATTTATTGTGCATTAATGCAAAATGGCAAGGTGATATCTTATGCCTCCAGATAGTTTAAATTCATAGAAGAACTATCTAACTTATGACCTTGAACTAGTAGCTGTGGTTTTTTCTTTGAATATATGGATAAACTATCTCTATGGTGTCTATATTAATGTTCTTACTGACAATAAGAACTTGCAGTATGTATTTATTCAGAAGGAGATGAATCTTTGTCAGTTAAAATGGCTTGAGCTCCTGAAATACTATGACATGAGTGTGCTTTACCATAGGAGTAAGGCAAATATGATAGCGGATTCTCTTAGCATGCTGGGTAGTGTAGCCCATGTTGAAGAAGGAAGGATAGAAATAGTCATAAATGTTCATCGACTTGCACAGTTAGGTATTCAGATTATTGATTTAGATGATGGTGGTTTGATAATTCAAAATTCTTTAGATTCTTCTTTTGTTGTGAAGGTGAAGGAAAAGCAAGATAGTGTTCCAATGTTGCACCAGCTTTAGGGTGTTGTCTATTAGCAGAAAGTTGAGGTTTTCTCTAAGAGGGATATGGATTTCTTAGTTACCAGGACATACTATGTGTTCTGAATATAAATGAGTTGAGGGAAAAGATTCTATAAGAGGTGCACCACTCTAGGTATTCAATTAATCTAGGCTCCATAAAGATGTATCAAGACATGGGAGAAGTCTATCATGGAATGGTATGAAGATGAACATAGAAAATTTTGTGTCTAAGTGTCCCAGTTTCCAATAAGTTAAGGTTAAGTACTAGAAAATAAGAGGTATGAATTGGGATTTCACCATTCACGCATGGAAGTGTGTTGTGATCAATGTGGACTTTATCATAGGCTGACCTCATACTCACAGGCAATATGATTCAATTTAGGTGATTGTGGAAAGGATGACCAAATTAGCCCACTTTTTCCAATCAGATCGACCTATTCAATCGAGTATTACTGCAGGCTCTACCTTAAAGAGGACATCAGGTATCATGGTGTCTTTTTATCCATAATTTTAGATAGAGGTACTCAGTTCACCTCTCTATTTTGGAAGACCTTCCGAAAGGGTTTAGGTACCCAAGTAGACCCTTCACACCCTAAAACCAAGTGCAATGGCACCTTCCTTCCCACTCGGTAGGTCATCCTAACTCACGGTTTAGGATAAAATAAAAGACAATTTAAAAATGAAAAGCAATGTATATATATATATAAGTAAATGATAATATAAAACAAGTATGGAAGTTAACTATAACATGCCCTAAAACTAGGTATCACTGTACATGACCACTAATGATATTTTATACAAAGTTTGATAATCTTAAAGTCTTTCAAATAAAATAAAAAATTCAAGATAAGAGATAGGATCTTCGAAGGCTTGGAATGAGCGGCAACTACCTCTAGAGATCTCTAGGAAGCATCAAAGTCAGTAAGGACTCACGATTAATCCTCTCACCTGCATAAGAGTGCGGAAGAAGAAAGGGTGAGTATAATTCAGCGGTACTCAGCAGCATCCTCAACTGTTCTAAGTGAAAAGACGAAGTAACTACTCCTAACATCCAATCACCCTACTATACTACAACCTGCAAGTAATTTATATACATCGGCCAACCAAATATATGAAACCAGATAAATATGTCTTAAGTATCTTTCACAAGGAACAACTGACACTAAATCTACTACCACAGTAACCACCTCCAGATAGTCAACAATATCCAAAACATATCAACAATCCACATAGTATTACAAAATATTAAGTAAATACAAGTAACCGGGAGGGAAGACAAGTCATATAAGAGCAATCCAAGTGGATGTAATGCAATGTAATGTGCAAACATTGTCATGCATGCCTGCCCTATCTCTCTCGATACATGCTTGGTAGAAACCTCGACGCTTCATATCCCAATACTTGGAATAAAACTCCAGTTTAAATATCATATCAATTCCTAGAATAAACATCAGATCATAAGTCATATCAATGTATGGAAGAAACCTCAGGTCATAAATCACCACCTAAAAGAAACCTCAAGCCGTAAATCACCGCCTGAAATAAACCTCAAGGCATAAACACTGCTTGGTAGGAACCTCTGGCCATAAACATTACCTGGTAGCCTCATATAATAGACCCATGGTAGAAACCTCAAGAACTAATATCAGAAATATCTCAACGATATGTATCCGGCAGAGAGCTCGGATCTTCATATTATAAATCACAATCATAATTCAACATCCGTGCATATAAAGAACTATAAATATATCAATATAAGCATGGAAAGTGGATTTAATGAGAATACAATGAATATTTTAAATCATCATAGGGTATACAATGACAAATTTCCCATTTTATCCTAACCTCAACAAGGTTTTCACAAAGATGATATAATTCCAATAATTAAGTCATGGTGAATTAATGTTCATTATCATTTTATCCCAATAATTTTTACCCAAGTAACAATATTTTAATTAGTTCACAAAATAAAGCAAGGTCATGAATCATAAAATCTTAATACTTATTAATTTCCTCATGTTGAACCAACATGTATCACCAAAATCAAACCCCCATTCAAGTTCACCTTCCCCAATTACACACAATTAGCAAGTAATCCCTAACGATCTATAAAATAATGAATTAACCTCAACTCACCTTAAATTGGAGAAATCCCTCACTCGTGTGTTTTCCCTTTCTTTGGCCCTCAAAACAAGCGTAATTTAATTACATTACAAGGAATAGAAGAAATATACACTAGTCAACACCCAAAACCCAAATAATTAAGGTTTATGTAAAAATGACCCAGGGTCCACGAGGTCAAGATCAAAACTTTATCGCAAAAATATGTTATTCTTCACTTGGATAAGATAAATATCAAGTATTATTAAAATTCTATTCCATCTTATAGCGAAATCCTCAACTTTTTATTATTTTCGAATTCACCTTTTAGCTCACTTCTTTGAGGTCCAAAATCCAGAAATTTTGATGTAAAAACATGTTAAAGAAGTAAAGAGTTGATGAAAAAGTACTTAGAAAACTTACCCAACTATTGTCTTCGATATTGCTTGATTATACCTTGGCTAATAGGGGTTTTAGGTTGTGGTTTTTCTTACAAATAAAAGAAAATGCTAACATTTATTCTTAAAACATCCCAGTGAAACTTTGTTCTCTCTATTCACGGCCAATCAACTGGTGTTTAATCACCACGATTGCATACCAAGTATGAAGGTGAACAGAATATAAATTCATTGCAATCGCGGAGGGATAATACATGATGCATCGTGATTGTGGCCCAAACCATTGCAAACATGATGCCTTAACTAGCTCACCTTACATGAACACGACCCAAGATCGCAACCACGGGAGACACGTAGAGGCACAACAACAGCAGTAACAACAGCTAAAACTTCAAGTTAGCCTTCACTATGAATGGACCCTCGAGATTCATTCGGAATCCCATGAAGACAAAACATATATGCAACCATACTATTTTCAATGTTATTGACTCAATAGAACTATCTAAACATAGATACGAGTTCTTCTTGACCTAATACATGTTAAGAGACCTTTTAACTAAAAATTTCAAAATGACCAAAATTCCTCCAGGGTTAATGAAAAAAATAAAATACCTCGTTCTAGACCAAATTCGACCTCCCAAATCCAATAGAACCATCTGATTTTTTATCCAGAAACTCTGTGTTCAAATAGTGGCCCAATTTAATTATTTTGCATATAAATCAACTTTTAGGGCCCGTCTAACGGCCCAAACTCACCACAGAAGGTCTAAAATAGGAAAAGAAACTACTCGTAGAACAAAATCAACATTTTAGAGCTGATGAAATGGATGAATTTCTAATACAAGTTCTCAAACTCTAAATGACTCTATAGTTCCTCATTTCACCCCTTAAGGCTATAAGCCTAAAAAATCTCTAATAATCAACCCAAAAGCCTTTCTGTTTCCAATCCAACCATGAAATCAAACGTTGTTTGGCATAATAAAGCTATAGGAAGGGTATAATGGCCAAAATATGAAGAATCTAAAAAATGACCTAGAGGTCATTATAAAATCCACATAGAAAACCATTTTTGTCCTCGAATATAAGAGAAGAAGGAAGTCCTTGCTCAACTGATAAGTAGTGAATTTATAACTTATTTACATCTATTTTTTTAATTAACTTGAGGTTTCTAGCATGCAAAATATTGTCACTTATGGGATAAATTCATACTTGCAGGTATGAGGTGATGATAATGGAGAAAACGTGTACAAAGATAAAAAAAAATGGCTAAAAATTGGAGCATAAAAGGCTATTCAAAACTGGCAGCCAAATTCCCTCCAAGATCACGAAAATAGATAGACGTGATCACATATGATGAAAAGGTTAGTGGTGAAATACACTTCACGATATGCTAGCAGGAAGACTTATGCGATTGCGAAGGAAATGGAACGTGATTGTAGTATTTTGAGAAGCAGTACCACACGATCGTGAAGCATTGTGACATTGTTGCATAGCTCAATCTTGTCAAACAACTGGGAAGTTCTTGAATTTCACGTAATTGAGCCAATTCCATATAAAAACCTAAGAAGCTGGTTTGGAAAAACATTTTTTGAAGCCCTTGGTCAAAATCACTAAAAAAAGAGCTTGCAACCATCCATCTACACCTTGGGTTGAAGAATGTGGTGATTTCTAGTGTTAAATCCTCTACCCATCTCTTCTTCCCTAATTTTAATTGTTATTTTTAGTGTATAGACTTTAATTCTCACTTAAATTTTGTAGTCATAACTGAAACAATATTTGGATTTTAATGTTATCTTATTCTTTGGTATTAATCTAATATTTATGATTATTAATTGAATTTTATGGACCTAAATTTATTTTGTTCTTATATTGAATTCTAAAGAGAGTAGCTAACCCTTGGACTTTCAAATATACTTTGATTGAGCTTAAGAGAGTACATTAAAGTTGGAAAGATAAATCTAGCATGAGTTCGAGCTTTAAATTCTATCTTACAGGTTTTGACTAGAGATAGTAAATATTAGTGTAGTAGTAAAATATTAGTGTAGCCTTAATTGGGTTGATCGTCATATTCCTTAGGTTGGTTCGATAGAACGATGTTAAGAAAGATTAGGTAGTGTTTATGAGAAACTAGTGGATGTTTTAGAACCCAAGGCTAAATCCTGAACTTTATGCTTGATTTGTGAATATTTAATTAACTACCATAGATCGTCAATTATTTAGTTCGCTAGTTCGGTTTCTTGTTATCTTTGAGTTGTGACGCCATTGATCAACCCATGTTAGTATTTCATATTTGATACCTTTTACCTTATTTTAAACCCCTCAAAACTTGTACTATCTGTTCAAGTAATAGTAGTTGCACTTTAGCTTATGCTCTTACTTGATTGCATCACATATAATTGTTCCTCGTGGACTCGACCCCCAATCTTCATTGGGTAATTATACTTTGACAATGTTCATGTACACTTTGAGACTGGTTTTGAAGTATAATTGAGCATTATAATTAATTGCACCATTACCGGAGAACAATTTGGTGCATTGAGTTAGTTTGAAAATTAGAGCATAGTTTCTTTGATTTGAACTTGTGAATATTTTTTATTATTTTTTTATTTATTTATATTAGATAGAATTTTTATTTGGTTACTATGAAATCTTTACCCAAAAGTGTGTTTGGTGGTTACAAACTTCATTATACAAACCATTAAAGTATAGACTCATGGATTACCCGTGTCACAAGAAGCAATAGTTAAGGGAGTGCTTTATTCAGGAGAAAGTGAGGACTAAGATTGGAAAATGGCAAGATCTCAAGCATTTGAGTCATTTATACATGTTCATGAATGCGCATCATGAATTATGGAAGGCTTCTTGACTAAGCATTTGGAAATATGTCAAGGGATGGTGCAACTTGAATTTGATACTTTCACTTTGGAGGATGACTTGAAGTTACACATTGAGATATATGGAATGTTCCACCAAAGGATACAAAGTATTAATGTTGAGTGGTTATCTATGGAGGATGGAATCTCAGTTGATTGGATAAGATAATGGAACTTTTCAAGCCATCTAACCCGAATATTATTCAAGACGCCGAAGTTGATGAGATGATACTAGAGTTGTGGAAAAGAGTTGAACTAATTTAGGTTGAAGACTCTAGTTTATCTAGGGGTAAGCTTGATAAAATCAAGCCTCTTTTGAGTTAACAGGTCTTCTCTCACACTCCTCTCATTTTTCAACATGGTGCTTGGTGGATGTTAATGAAAATGAAAAAGAAAAATCCAAGACATTGGAGAAATTGAGCAAAGTGGAACAAGATGTGTTCATCTTGAAGTTCACTATTCCAAGGAGACAAAATGAAATCCCCCATTTCAAGGACAAGAGTGCAAATGAAATATATGTGTTGGCCTCTTCTCTTTCCCACCATCGTCCCATGGCGATCATTGTAAATACAAATTAAAATTAGGGTAAAGATTCAAGTCTTCAAAGTGGAGGGATAATTGGTAAAATGATGGATGCTAAGTTCTAATTTTCATTTTCTCTTAGTTTTTTATTTTTAGTTGCATTTTATACTTTTGAGAGTCATGTAATGTCTTATTTTTTTACTAATCCATGAAATTTGAGTTTTGGTGAAGAAATATTAACAGGTGGGATGTTTTCTGCCCAACATGGCAGTCAAAAAGGTATCTTAGTGGACTAGAATTGTGGCCACCAAACATTCCAACAAGCTGGGAAGGAATCTGCACCTGAGTGAAAAAGTAATGATCGTGATCCCATAAAGTTGTACTACGATCGCATAAGTTTATATCCTCCAACAACACGATCACGTACATTTACAATGCAATCGTTTAGTTCAATTTTCCAATTATCCGCAATTGTGTGGATTAACTGCACGATCACATAAGTCTCAGTATCCTAGGTATTTAATCAGGTCCTAAGCCCCCAAATAACTAAGTGTTGAGTTTTTCCCAAAGTGCACCATCGAAAGAGTTGAACTCTAAAATTCGAGTCTGACTGAACTCAAATTCTAATTTTTTGTAAGAAAATTATTTCATCACTTTCAAGGTATGTTTCTAATCCCTCTCCTGATTCTTGAATGTAAAATTCTTTCATAATTATAGGGAAGACTACCTTGGTGACTAAATTCTAGATCTAAACTATTAATGTTATTCCTTGCCTAATTTTGTTAGAAAATAGAGGTTGTAAGTATTGGTGAGGATTGGTTTGAGTGTTAGTGGAAAAGCCTGAAAGAAAAAAATCCTTGCGCAAACTGAGGAACTTTGCGATCCCATGACCTTTTTACACAATCGTGGAGGTCAATTTTTTGAAAATAGCTAATGCTTCAAGATCGCGTAGTGTTCTTCTACTGTCACAAAGAAGGTAGGAATTGTTGTAAAACAATAGATTTTTACAGGCTTGAGTAAAGAGTTTTGATTTGATTTCTTTAGCCTAAATACTTTCTAATACATTGTTACAAGTGCCTATTAAAGTGCTTTGACAATGTATTTGTTTTGTAGGTTCTTTTGATTCAATAATGGCTAATCATAATAAAAAAACCTATAAGATGTTCTTGATGAGATTGCCAATGACAGTTATTATGATTAAGAAATCTTCACATCTATCAAATGCTCGCATTTGTGTGATCCTCTCTTCTTGAAAAACATCATAAAGGAGCGGGGCATCCTACTTGAAAATCTTGTGTCATCCATTTCGGGTTTGTTTTCAAGATTGGAGACTACGGTTTGGATAGTATCTGCAACGGATCCAGAAATGGAAAATGTTACCATAGTCTATGATTTCTACATCAACATGGCTGAAACGGACTAATGAGGTGGTAGTGATATTTAAGGGGAAATTAGTCCAGTTTAACCCAAAAACCATCAATGCATATTACCACCTACCCAATTCTAACAATGCAATGTATAAAGCTACAATTAAAGAAGGGGTGAGGATGTACTTGTGAGACACTTGCATGATGGAGTTTTCCCGAGATGGATTGCAATACAAATAAAAAGAGTCTTCCCAATTCAAAACTGAAAATAGGACGTGGCTCAACATTATTTGTGCTTATGTGGTCCTTACTATGAATGAATCATGTATGACTATTGAATGGGGGATACTTATTTGTGCTCTTAAAGAGGGCCTTCCCTTTGATGTTGGGAAGTTGATTGTAGGGTAGATGCACGAGGTAGTGGTCGGAAGGACCAAGAGTCTATTCATCCTATCCCTGATAGCTCAGTTATGCTATCAGGTGGGGGTGGAGAAGAGGGATGATGACTGGGAGAGAGGCCTAAAAAAGATGATTCATCCATTAAAGAAAAAAGTAGCTGGAAGTGTATTTAAGAAAAGAAAGATTGATGTAGGAGCCCCATCTAGTGGTACAGTCACCGAGTGTGATTCATCTGGTGTGGCTTCACTAGCCATGGCACCACTTCTGGTAGGATCTTTAACACTCATATATATTTTTACCCAAGTCCATGACATGGATACCCAGCTATGCCAGCTTGTGGCAGGCTTACTACAGGTCCTAGAGAGAGCTCCTCTACACAGCCAGCAACTACTAACATCGGGCCTATCTTGGATACTTTGGCTCGAGATTAGGAGTATATAAAAGAAATGTTGTCCAAGGTTGAGAGGCGGTATAAGAGGCTAAGAGAGCATGAGAGGAAAAAGAGTAAATTTTTGACCAAGATAATGAGCATG
>JBDJHY010177379.1:0-12176 GCA_039654485.1 Withania somnifera
TGGTCAATGAATACTTAATTTTAGGCTCTAAAATAGGGAATTTGAGATATTTCTCAACCGAGTCGCCAGGGATATGAACTATTGGTCCCAGCAAGTCATAAATGACTTGGGGAAATTGTTGAAATGTTCTAAGATGTAAGATGTCGTGTATTTATCATAAATGACCATGAGGGTCATTACATAACCTGTATATCATACCTTAGTGAAAATCCAAGTCCATCCATTTAAGCTAAAATATAAATTTTGAAAAACATATTGTCATCATGTACGCAGTATCAAGAGAACACGATGATAGTAAGAGAATAGCCTCAAATGATATGAGAAAATAGATCCATACTAGTCATGAGCATAGTTGTGGAATGTACAAAATATATATTTACGAAATCATTTTTCGATAATTATTCTGTCAGATCTAGATACCTTTTTAAATCGTTTAAAATACACACTCCTAACACAGAACCAATCTATATTCTAAATTGATCTCATGTTTCTAACTAGAATATATAGGATGATTGACAAGCCCTAGTCACGAGGTATAATCCTCTCCTAGCCACATTCCGGTCTCTAGCCCCGAGTAATCACTTCTAGAGGCCACAGATGCCCAAAGGGTGCCTATTAAGGGCCAAGTACATACTCATACCTGGAGAAAGAACACAGAGCTATCATACCTTAATTTGATACAACTCACTCCTAGGCTCGCACCGGACTTGGGAATGATATCATTATATGCGACACTAACCACTCAACGGAATAGTAACCATCTATCCAGGTCTCGAAAGGACTACCCTTACTCTAATAACACATAACAGCAGAGACAGAGCATAGAATAATCAGCCTACCTAGATGGTCTCTAAAGCTGCCAACTAAAATTAGGGGATAGCTACTAAGCTCTAATCCCTAGTATAATCCCTTCCCAAACCTCACTATGGTCTATAGTCTATGTACACTATAATCTAGAGTCGGCGTGAGACACGTTCTTAGGGAAATATAGCCCCCAAGGTAAGTAGTTAAGCTACTAGTTGGCTAAATGGGTCATAGATGGAAGAATCAACATATCGGGGCTCGACTAATCACCCCGGCCCCAAGTTGGCACTTTACAATAAATATATACATTAATACCCAGTCTGAAGAATATAGGCTATATCCTACCTGGATTTCGATGATATCCTTGAGAGGCTTTCCCTAATGTCCAAAAATCATGTATGAAGCTCAAAAAATCACGTAAAGCTGGAAAAAACATAACCCACGTGTCAATACAACTAAAGCAATATACATGGTTCTATATAAATTGCGGGGCTAAAATCTAAGCTAAAATTGGGTCCGTAAACCCTAACAGTTCAAAAAAGGAAAATATTTATATCAATGCTAAAGCACAACTCAAGCATTTTATGGTAAAAGATAGGGCTTAGACTCATGGTAGAATATGGGGATATAAGCCCTAAAAATTTTATACAACAATGAAATATCATTACAATAGCAAAAACAAAGAATTACCCAGTAAAAACGATCATATAGCCACCTAGATATGATTTCCTGGAGTAAAACTAATGGAAACCTCCCTAATATACCCAATTAGCTCTGGAAAAAGGAGAAGGAAATACTAATTTTTTTCCAAAATAAAGTACGATATATATATATATATATATATATATTATTTCCAAGTCTTCATCGTGATCCACTGCTAAAGAATCATCTAGGAGGAGGAATCACACATGAAATAAATTATCATATCCTTTTCAACTACTTAACAAACTCCAAAACTAAACCAAAAACCCTCTCAACTAAACGAAAGTCAGACGACAAGGGAACGGATATGGGCTTGGAGTCAAATCTATCTCAATAACCCCATAATTCAAAATCTCACATAGATGAAAGGTCAGGTAAATCGGTCAGGACAACTCAACGATAACTAATCAAACAAAGAAACTAATAAGGAATGAAGCATCGAAAATAACATCACAAAAAGAGCTACATAAGCCTAACAACTACACAGAACTAACCTCCTAGCTTTAAGGATAGAAAATTTTCCAAATGGTAGATTGATAAAGAACAATACCATGCCGATGAGAATGATGACAAAATCAAGGCACGCACCTAGCACAATGGTTTAGAAAACTATAAAGAGAGTGTATCCTGACTATAAACACGATCATTATAACTAACCAAACTATCAAGAATATCACAGCCTAAGAATCATGATCCTTAATATTTATCCAACAATATCTAACATCATAATCCACTACTATGGTGAAAAAAATAATAACATCAATAGCAACTCAAAAGCTAATCATACCACAAGGCAACATAATTAAATGGATCAAAGGAACATATACGCATAGAAGCTAAATAAGGGCACATAAAATCAAAACTCAACAAAGAGAGAGGACAACAAGTATATATAGAGAAGCACCAGACACAAAAGCCAAATAAAACAAGGCTTGGCCAACAACAAACTAAGAAATCAAACCCTAGATCGCAACAACTGAGGTCTATGTCCATACTCTGATTGAAAAAGTACTACACTGATGAAAACTCCTACCAGATAGACATACACCCTAACTACCTAACCTATCATGCTGAGAATCACCTCTACCAATGGCGATACTGCCTCAAGAGAACTCTAGATAAGATAGACTGTTGAATGAACTGTCTTATACCAGGAGCAATCTACAAAAATATGGTCAGAAGTCCCACACTTAAATAATGAACAACCCTATGGGAAATCCCTATAATAATAACCCTAAGCACCATATCTAAGCATAAACCTATCTAACAATGTAGGAAAACACTCCTTAGTAGACCAGAATGGACACCATGACTTGCTACCCTAGAAGAAGTACCACCCAAAGTATGACTAGGACTCTACCCACTAAAACTGCACTGAACATCATTTGAAGTTAGTAGATTTGACTAGAACAACCTAAAAAACTAACTCCTATCTCCCGATTCACCCTTACAAGAATCATCCACATGTTGGGGCCTCTGATCACGCCTCATATGCCTTTTAACATAGACTTTCCATATACCTCTCATGGCTAAAGGCCTAAGTGAAGGAATACCCCATTGTTACCAAAGGCTCTAGTTCTAAATGAAGTGGAAATATCAAACCATCTACAAATATCTAGATCCTCTCATGCTCTAAAGGGAAAATCATAAAAGTGCACCAAACAACTCATGGAATCTAGCCTCATACTCAGAAACAAACATGGAACCCTGCTGTAGACCCCTAAACTGACACCTCGCCTAAAAAGTAATCAAGATACTGAGTCACCTACTAACCTCAAAATCTTAAAAGGTATCTCATGAAGGACTGGGATAGAAATAAACTCTACTGGTGTTAACCCAGGTGCAACATAGGCTGGCCTCTGGACTTTAGGTGGTTGCTGAATTGGACAGTCTCGGGCTGAACCTGTAAATCTCTGAAAGATGTAGCAATTCTCATGGGGATCTTAGTATGGGAATGTCCTCGACCTCAAGATCAAACAATATATCAACTCCCAACCAAATCTCTGACTGGAGGTGTGGCAAGCTCTCCATCTCTTGATGATAATGATAATGAATGCGTCATTGACTGAAGACTGAATATGAACAAAGGAGGTATTAAAAGACTGACTAGGATGCACGCTTGATATGAAAGTCAAAAGAGAATGTTTTCCCAAAAATATCATTATACCCGAAGATAGAATACGAACGTCATCATACCTAATCTACAGGACTCTACTAGACACTGGCTCATATATTGAGGATATAAATGACCTAGATCTTTGACACCAATTTGTTACTACCCAATTTATTAGGTCATAGAGAATCTACAACCTATTGTACAGAACCATCCAACAAGAACACAAAGTGAAAATAACAAGTAAAAGTGAAAGATAAGTACATAAATAAGAAAAGGATAGGCAAAAATCTAATATTCTAACGAAAATACCTAACACTTGGTATATTAGTACATGAGTCACTAAGAAGAAAATATGATATATGAAACAAGTACATCATTTTCTTTTAGAATACAAAAATAAACCGTAACAGTCTAAAGAAAAAAGGTAAAGAAATATCTTAAACACCGAAGGTCACCCTCTACCTTTAGAATCTAAATAGCAATATGAACCTATGAAATCACACCACTCACTCGTACTCGATCTGCACCAAGAAGATGCATAATGTAGTAAAGTACCAAATCTCAAAAGAAAACGGGTACCCAGTAGGCATCATCAACCAACTGGGCCCATATAAGAAACAAAAGCAGTAATTAGCATAAATTAGCAAATAATGAAGGAAATAAGTCACAAAAATCGAGAGCACAAGGATATGAAAGTAATGTTATCTATAGATAAAATAGAATAAATAAGGAACAAATAATGGAGCTAGCCAACAAGGGTAAAATAAGAACCAAGATAAAGAATTGAAAGAGTACCTGAGCCCTTGCAACAAATAATCAAGTAAAGAAACTAAATAAGGATGGTGTAGTGGTAACCTCAATTAAAGCTTAGAGAGAAGATAGGATAACTACGAATAAATTTATGAGAAAGAGGATAAGAAATAACAATTGATCAATAAAGATAAGGGAACAATAATTAGATATCACTCCCCAGCATCCCATTCTATTAGAATGTACAAACAAGTCAATTTCACCGGCTACCAGAAGGTAGCTGACACTCATCAGGACTCACGGGGGAGTACCTGTTGGGTTGCTTGGTTTCCTGATTAAACCTACTGTTAGAATGGGGTGCCGGTTGGGTTTCTTTACTAGTAGACAATGTTTGTTCCCTTCTGTCTCTATATGACACTATTCGTGTACTTGCTGTAATTGTTGTTAGCCTAGCTAGTTAATAGTTTTACATTCACTTATTGGTCTTTCCTTGTATTGGTTATGTTGGAGCTCTAGATACATGTCACGTTTGGTCATGATCTTTTTTTACCCGAGTCTATGTGTTGTACTTAGTTAATGGGTTTTCTTTATATTCGTTAGCTGACATACTGATAGCTGACCATTTACTGAACTCACTAGCTATTACTCCAGTTACCCCCTTTATGTTATACATTATGTGTTACTATCTTAGTTTCTTTTAATAGTCCTTTACCTTTCCTATGCTACACTTTTGTATATTTTTCTGATGTAGGTTCTAGTAGAGTTATCAGGGCGGAAGTGATCGTGCGGACTAACTTGGTGCTAGCCAAGAGATATGGTGAGCAGTTGGTGTTCAAGCTGGCCAGCCTTTCTTCTGTCTATCAGTTGTTCCAATTGGAGTTCGGATTTGTAATTTGTAGTTTTTCTCCGTTGTGGGTTGTATTTTTTACCTTTTGGTATTTAGATACTCTATAACCACAATACCCGGTTCTGGGGAGTCATGTTCATGCGTGTATTTGTGTGTTATATTTCTATTCTTTCTCTTCATCTACTTTCCCTTTTTCTGTTGGGTACTTGGTACTGGCCCACCTCCACTTGCTCTGGTCCAGGGTTAGGCTTGTCTACAGGTGAAATATCGACACCATCACAACTATATTTTTGGGTTGTGATATAGGATTGTTTATTTTTCAATATTTTGTTTTGCTAGTTCTTTCATGTTTTTCCATACTTGATTGACTTCTATGACCTTTCTTTCATTATTTTTTATCTACTATTTTTATTTTTTACATGCTCCCAAACAGCCTATGAAGCCAACTAAGTATCCAATTACTTCAACTATTTGGTACTCATACTACACTTTTGCATCTTTTTGGTGTAGATCCTAGTATGCGCCAGAGCGTTGATTGTGGGATTGTGTTTATTTTTAGGATTCTAAGTTCGAAGATAGTTCATAGAGATTAGAGCTTATTTTACCTCTTCTTTATCATTACTTACAATCATTTTGTATTTCTAAGCGAAATGCATTTCTTATTTATGGGTTTTGTATTGATATTTTGATACTCGTCTACGTAGATGTGACTATACCAATTTTTCGAGTGGGAATTTATTTATTGTATTTGACTTCTCTAGTATCCTTTCTTAAATTATATATTATCTTCCTCTTTTATCTTTGTTTTTTCTTTTATGTTATTGTTGGGTGGTTCACCTACGATAGGATATAGGTTCCCTCATGACCTGAGAAATTGGGTTGTGACAAAAAGACTATCGAAAAGGGAAACATAGTAATTTTGTAGGAAAATAAAAAACTCACCGTGTCGGTCATTAGATTGACTTAGCATAGTTTGTGACAATTCCTATATTACTCGATGGATTATATATTGTTCTCTATAGATTTCAATCCCGATTTATAACTTGATAAATTTGATTACATATGAATATGCATAATTTCTCTCTTAAGCATTGATTGGTATTATTAGACTCTAGAATTCTGTCTTAACATTATATCCATATTCATAGGATAAAAAGAAGAGATAAGGTGTTTGACCACTTAACTCTAACGAGACTGCCTTTATCAAAAGGTTAGAAAGTCTTATGTATATAGATATAATGATTGTGTTTGTGGATGTAGGTATACCATTTATGAAAAAGAATACTAAGCCAGTAAAGTAGTTAATCAAACACAAGTAACAAGTTCGCCAGTCTTTCCTTTGATGCCGCCAATTCATTCTTTTTCATTTCATATTGTTGTATTGTTCTATTCATAGGTCCCAAGCGCTTCTTCGAAAGAACTCTCCCCTCTCCTTATATTACAAAAACATGTTGTTTGATTGAACTTATTGTTAATTCAATAATTTATAAAAATGTATCTATCGCCTCCGTTTAGTATATGCATCTTATAGAAACACTTCTCCATTCTCGTCCTTCACACACTTCACATGATACAAGTAACGAGCCTTTCTCTCTCTCACCTTTGTGAGACTATACAACTTTCTCTCCCCCTTCTTTGAACTCGAGTTCTTTATCGAGTGCTCAACAACTAAATAACGAAATAAAATATTTTAGTGTATTGGAGACAAAATTATATGTTGCACAAGACCTGAAAAAATCTAAGTTTACCTAATCCAAATTCACAAGTGGCCCAAGGTCATAAAATTGTTAAATTTAATTGTCATGTCAGTAAAAGAGAACATATTATTTCTTCAATGTTTTTGTGAGTTTATAAGGATAAAAATAACTTTGGAATATTTCTTAACTTCTACAATACAAATCAGACTTTTTATTGAATCCATGTCATCTAACACAAGAATATGCAAATATGAACATAAAATTTTGCTATCCTCTAATAAATTGGTATTGTTTTTAATCATCTCTTCTTCATATTTAACCTTTGATGTCTTTTTTGATGAAATAAGTCATTAATTTGTTGAATTGAGTTTTGGTTTTAATATTTAGAAGGAGTTTTGATTTAAAAAAGGTTATATCTAGAGAAAAAAAACCTAGTGACTACAAAGATGGAATTATGCCTTGGTGCCGTAAAAGTATGGGTTGGCATAATTTGGGCCAACTCAAAATCCAAATCAAAATCTGAGCTTTTTGGATATTTACTTTATATTTTTGGATTGTGGATTGAATTTCAAGTTTCTATTTAAAATAAATGAGTTATGAACTGGTTATTGAATTTAGTAACATGGAATTATGGATATCCAAAAATTCAAAATTTGTACCTTATATTTAACTCTTACCCATATCAATTGTGTTCAGCACAAACAATTTTATCTTCTAAGGTCTAATAGATTAGTATCCTACCCATATCATATTTATGTTATTGTTATGTATTTTCTGTTAGCTATGACTGCAATCTAGATAAAAATATAAAATATTTCGTAAGTAACTAAAGTTTAATACACGACATGGATAGCAAGATGCCTTTAATCCTTATTAATATTATAAAGTTATAAATTACAAGGAGAAAATTATTAGGCAAGTTGAGATTATTAATGTTATGATTTATCTTAAAAAATAAAAAGTCAAAATAAAAATTATAAAAAGTCAAACCGATTTATTCAAATGGAACTTAAAATGTCTAATCCAATTCAAGCTTATTTGAATTGTACTGTTTTTAGTCTAAAACCCAAATATTTAAACTAAACTTCTGATATCCAATCTCATGGCCGGAATACCTACCCCAATGTAAAAGTAGCAAAAATATCGTAAATACAACAGTCAACAAAAAGGTCAACCTTTGCAATTGTTGTGAAATAATTGCAAAAGAAAAAGTCAGTATCCTAGCCAATCTCATAAATGTGGCTGAAGGACTGTACATATAGTGGTCAACTATTACATCAAAGACCTCAATGTGATCATTCTTCTTCAATTAAGATATCAGTCAAAGTCAACCATACCACAAATGTGGTTTTGTCTGTAATTTCAATCAGTGGGTTTTAGTTCTGTATAGACTTAATAGTTCATATTTTCTTAATTTCAAACCACATAAAAACTAGACCTAGCTCATTTGAAAAGGCTTGTTTGGTAGATACAAGTTCTTTGAAGCTGGGGTTCCTCATACCAAACTTAGGAGTTGAAGATTTGGTAATTTGGTTTGAGCATTTCCTTAATTTTTTACTCATGTAATTCCTTTTTATGTATTGAATATCTAAGTGTATATTTTCTTCTTAAATCTTGTTTATGAAAATATTTTGTTAAAGTTTGAATTAAATCTCTTGTTTTGCTTATATATTAATTGATTTTTATTTTTAATAAAGTGAATTGATATATCTTTTTAACTATTCTTATTCTTCAATATTACTTAAGGGAGTATATAACTTACAACTCACCATTTACTTTGATTTAACCTCAGAAGAGGAAATTGAGGTTGAAAAAAGATTAATTAATAACAATTTGAGACCGATATAGTCATATTTGACTTTAATCAACTTTCCACAATCTTCTCAATTTTTTTCAACACCCACATTATTTCTCTTAGACGATTCACTTAGCAAATCAACTTGCACTTTTATTATAGAAAAACTAGGTTAATAAGTCCAAGAACTTACAAATGTGTTACTATGCAAAAACTCCGTCTATGAACCAAGAACAAGAGAGCCTCCAAACCTGTGTCAACGGATCACGAACATTTCCTGCAAAACAGATGGCCCAGGGTGGTCCCCGGGATCGCTCTCCGATGCTTAAGTTAGTAAACAAGCAATCTGAGAGTTCCAAGAGTGTTTAGTGAAGAGTAAATTCAGAGTACCTTTTCCTTTGAACTGTTTTGAGTATTTATAGATATCTCTGAGTCCCAACTAGAAGGGAATTAGTTATTAGGAGTGATCTCCGGGATTTTATGTAAATAATTATGGTAATTCTATCATAATTCTACCACTTATAAATGGTATTGCATTCCTTGTATGATTTTTCTCATTTTTAGGAGTTCTTTATTAAGGTAAGTATTTAATTGTACGATTCTTCTTTTATTAGGAGTCTGCTTCCATACCGGCTATTATTGGGCCATATTTCTTTCCTTTGTTATTGGGTCCATTTCATTTAGGTGGGCCAATGTGTGTTTTTTAACCATACTCCTACAATCGTCGCATTAAATACCCAACATTCAGATCCCATAGAGAATAAAATTTAGAAGTTGACCCAACAAGCACAAGATTCATGTTTTATATGCATGTCAAGGTAACCAAGAAATTTAATTGTTATCTAGTAATTTGATCATGAATTATGAGTTTCAACGCAAGGGTAAACAGACCTATGGACAATGTTCAAATTGGTATTGCAACTCATAAAATTGATTCAAATTATACTTGAAGTCTATCAACCTACAAGTAATTTCACCTTGAGTGTTTTTAAACCACAAAGTGTATTTCAATTCAACCAACCAACATAACCCTCAAGCTGTCTATCCTTTTTATGGCTCTAGCCATTAAATGACGACTCCAAGTCCTTGCGATTGAATCATTTTTTCAATTCCTACTCCCTCTCTTCAAGTATTTGCAATCATTAGCTCTCGATTAAAGGTGAAAAAAGTCTCAGTCACCCAATTACGCAGCTACAACCATCTTCACTTGACCCTAATTATAGAATAGCTATGCATAATGGTAAGAAAAGAAAGTATACAAAAGAAGATCCTGGTCAATATTAGCCATCAATTGAATTGAAGAAGAGTTTTAAATACAATCACAAATCCGTTCTAAATCAATAGTCCAAAATAGAAGAGAACAATTCCCCATTAAAGCTGCTCAAAAAGCTGTTAAAAATATACTATCTTGCATCGAACTTCTTTAGCAGGGCTGGTCATATCTAAGGTCTGCACAATTGGACTTATAATGATCTAACTCGTGATGTTTAGTGAATGAATAAGGTTCTGAAATTATATGTATATGGAATGTGGAGGTTGGTGCTACAGTTTTTGCAAGAATGGTGCGTTGGTTTTGGACAATTGGTATATGAGTCTGATAATTAAGTGGAAAGTTATGTGAGTGATTAGTGTTTTAGATATGATTTCGGGTAGATAGAGGCAGGATTTGATATGAAGTGCAGGTATGTAGTTGATTTTTGGTGGTTATGCCAATAATGAGTGGTTTTGGAATAAAAGAGGCTGGTGCGTTATTGGCGAAGCCACGTTCAACGAAAAGTGGTCAGGTACACATTATTCGTTGGAACATAAGTATAGAGATTAAATGTTAACTATTATGAGTATATATTTAATTTTGAACATCCTTAACACGACGAAAATAAAAATTTACACTCTGTTCGCCTAATTCCTAGCTCCAACACTGATTATGGACAGGAAAATGCTCGGATATCGGTGAGCTTAGAGAAGGGAAATAGGGCAGAGGCCTCCGTCAGCGAGAGTGGAAGTGCTTGTAGTAATAGCCAACTTGACCAAATCATTTGTTTGATTTATTTCTTCTTTTATTTCTAGAAATATGTTGCGCATCTTTCCAGTTATGAGAGAATCCCTCACAGTTATGTCCATTAAGTTAGTTTCCTCAGCAGTGTTACTTTCTGCTTTATTTTCTGTTGATTACGCTGGGGAAGGGATTTTCTACTGCTTTAGTTCTCGTAAAGTAAGGATGTTCAACCAGCTTTCAACTCAGACAGTTCCTATTTGTGTTAGCTTTTGTTCATAACAAGTAACCCAAAATATTTGACAGGAAGTATACAAACAACTATTGATTTGTCTAAAGGTAAATTTCTCCGTGGATGAAAATTGATAAAAATTACTCGAACGGACAAGAATTTTGCCCTCAGCTTGTGATTACAACTTGGTGTGTTTCAATAAGGTTTACTTAGCTTTTGTTTCATCTTCGATCGTCATTGATTTTCCACTCCTTATGATAGGCGAAATTCTCCAACTTCTTCACTAGTAAGGTAACTAAAATCATTTAAAGATAAGCGTCAGATCTGAATAGGCTGTTATGTATTCCTCTTAAGAAAATGTTGCTATGTATTCCATTAGGAAAATTCAAGCCCTATATAGTTTGAATTATATAGATGGTAACTCGATTCTTTCCATAAGCCTTTTAATACAAGAAGAGATTAATATAAGGATTTGTCCTCAAAATTTACTTTAGCAATTTAAGACATTCAATTAAATACCCACTTGAATAACCTTCGAGTAAATTAAATTACACTCTAATAGCTGACATGACAAAAAAAAGGCGCATATTTTTTAAAAAAATTCAGATGATTCCACTAACTATTATTAAGAAAAAAAGAAAAAAAAAAACTCATACCCACCCATTTCATCTTCTTCATACCCCCACACCTTTCTTCTTCGTTGAGCCCCCCCTCCCCATCACACCACCCATCACCGGCCACCACAATTCCCTACAGCCCCCAACATCCACCACACCTGCACATTATGGGCTCAAACCAAATGCACACCAAACAACTTCTCCAACACTTTTGGCATAAATCTTCAACTACAACAATGCCAAAATCCATCAAAATTTCGCAAGACAAAAAACAAAGGATTATAGTACAAAAAATGTATTCATCAATGGGTGTTCAAATATGAAATCATCTGCTCAGTTTAAGAAAATAAATTTGAATCAGGCATTATTACAAACAGGCATAATCAAAGTGTTCATTTCAACTTGGATAATAATCTTACTAAAGACTTTTTAAGCATGGAGAACGTAGGGGGTCAACCATTTGTCAGGATCTAAAATATCAAGTCATGATGGCATCTATACCCCACCTGTAGACTGGCCTAACCTACAACCCGGAGCTACGTGCAATGGTCTATAAGTCTAAAAACAACCAAAAACAATGAAGGAACAATAAACAATAAACAATAAACATAATAGCGGAAGCC
>JBDJHY010177388.1:0-12176 GCA_039654485.1 Withania somnifera
GAAAGGATGTTCCTTTAGTGGTCAGCTGAGTGTGAGACTAGCTTTCTAAGGCTGAAGGAGTTGCTGACTACCACCCCGATTCTTGTTCTACCAGTTGAAGGCCAACCTTTTACAGTGTATTGTGATACTTCTAGTGTTGATTTGGGTTGTGTCCTTATACATCAGGGCCATGTTATAGTATATATATCGAGGCAGCTGAAGGATCACGAACGCAACTACCCCACTCATGATTTGGAGTTGGCGGCAGTAGTTTTCAGTCTTAAGATCCAAAGGCACTACTTATATGGAGTCTACTGTGAGGTATTCACTAATCACCGCAACTTGAAGTACATTTTGAGTTAGAAGGAGCTTACCTTAAGGCAACGGAGATGGGTTGAGCTCCTAAGGGACTATCATTTGAGGATATTCTCTACCATCCATGCAAGGCTAACGTGGTTGTTGCTGCCTTGAGCTAGAAGGTGGTAAGTTTGGGTAGCCTAGCTGTAGTCCCTATTTCTGAGAGATCATTGGCTCGGTATGTACAGTTCTTGACCATCATGATGGTTTGGTTGGATCCTTCAGCGGTGGAGTGAATTTTTGCCCATATTGAGGCCAAATCTTCCTTATTTGACCAGATTTGACAGTTCCAGTATGAGGACCCACGTTTAGTTTAGTTGAGAGAGAGGGTCCTATTTGGTGATTTTAGTTAGGCTGTGGTAGATTTCGATGGTGTTTTCTGAGTTCATGGACGCCTTGCTATTCTAAGGGTTGGTGATCTAATTCAAACCTTATTGCATGAGGCCCATTGTTCCATATACTCTATTCATCCGGTATTATGAGGATGTACCATGATCCGAGGTAGCATTACTAGTGGAGAGGTATGAGGAGGTCTATAATATCCTTCGTGTCTCGGTGTTTGATCTGCCAGTAGGTGAAGTTCGAGCACCGGAGATCGTGTAGTGAGATGCAGAGGCTTTCTATCCATGAGAGAAAATTGGAGTGGATTACTATGGATTTCATCACAGGCCTCCCCTGTACTTCCAGATTGTTTGATTGCATTTGGGTTAACAGAGATCGATTGGCTAAGTCAGCTTACTTCCTACCGACTTGTTCGACCTGGGATGCAGAGAGATTGGCTGAGCTATATATCCATGAGACATGTAGGCTTTATTGGGTACCAATATCTATCATATTCGATCAAGGTACACAGTTTGCCTAATAATTTTGGAGGTAGATTCTAAGAGATATGGGTATAAAGGTTGAAATAAGTAGAGCGTTCCACTTGCAGAACGATGGGCAATCTGAGAGGACCATTTAGGTGCATCATGATATATTTCATGCTTGTGTTGTTTAACTTTGGAGGTAGTTGGGACAGGCACTTGTCCTTGGCAGAGTTTTTATATAATAACAACTACCATTATTCAGATGGAACCGCTTGAGGGTTTGTATGGTACACATTGCAGATTGCCCGTTAGTTGGTTTAGTGGTGGCGAGGATCCACTCTAGTATTTCGATTGGCTCTGTGATACTACAGATTGGATCAGACTTAATCAAGATAGGCTGCAGGGAGCGCAGAGTAGGCAGAAGTACTACACAGATCATAGGCTCGCGACTTGGTCTTCCTTTGAGTTTCGCCCATGAAGGAAGTTATGAGGTTTGGTAGGTGGGGCAATCTTAGAACAAGGTTCATTGGGAATTATAAGATCTTACAGAGAGTTAGACGGGTTTCCTATAGACTTTCCTTGCCTCCTGTGTTAGCTGCAGTTCATCTGGTTTTCCATGTATATATGCTCTGTGATATTTACTGGACCCATCCCATATCCTTTGCCGAGAGTCTACGATGATTAATGATGCCTTGACTTATATTAAGGATCCTGAGGCTATTATAGACAAAGATTTGCGGTAGCTCAGGTCTAGGGAGATTCCAGTAGTGAAGGTTCATTGGGCTCATTAATCTGTTAAGGAGGCTACCTAGGAGACAGAGCGTGACATGCGGACCCAGTATCCACATCTGTTCGAGCCTTCAGGTACTACTCCTTCCTTGACTTTCAAGGACAAAAGTCCTTTTAGTGGTAGATGTCGTAATGACCCATTTGGTCATTCCCTTGCTTTTCGTCTTTTTCTGTACTTAGAGCTGCTGGTAGTTGCGCCAAGTCATTTATGACTTGCTGGACGGGTAACTCGATGCTCTAGCAGCTCATTTTCCTGTTATCTCAGTTTTCCAGTTTTGAAGTTTCACTTTTAAAATAGTAGAACTCAAGAGTGAAATTGTAGTAAACATACTTGAAATGGAATTTCAAAAAGTTTATCAACTCTGAAATGCCGACTTTGGTCTAGGTAGACCTGAAGTTTGTATCCGGGGCTTTTTATTTTGAGTTTGGGCTGTTTTGTGAAACTTCATCCCAACCAAAGCTCAATTTAGAGCCTGGGTAGTCTTTTGGTGATCAGAGTGTCAAATCAAAATTTTGACGATTCCATCAATGCTAGAATGTTGATTTTGGGCTATTTGAATCATTGATTCGCTTCTTGGGGTTGTCGTTGCATTTTTGAGGTTATGAGTAGAAGTTGTGAATTTTGGCCTAAGATGTTGAATTGGTCAACATTCTTCCAAAACGGCCTCGTATCCCAATTTTGTTTGGGGTGTTGAGTCCAATATATTATTTTAGGTGAACGTGTATAGTTCGTCTATGTAATTTTGTCCCCAAACGCTTTTCGGGTGCTATCTTAGGATTTTTTTCTTTATTGCAGATTTGCTGCTGTTAACTGTATCTGGTGCACGTGGATTTCTTCTTCATAATTACAGAGCCACCCCACGTGATTGCGATGCATGCTCCTACTGTTCTATGTGATCGTGTCCTCCCTTCATGTGATCACGATGAAGATGTTTTCCTTACTCTCCACGATCGCAATCTCCATTCACGTGATTATAATGCCTAGTGTATAATCTCACTGTGATCACGACCCCCTACCCATGCAATCACGATGAACAAATGCCTCGTAGTATATAAACCCCTTCCTCGAAATTTTAGATTATTTCCTCCATTGTCCCTTTCAGAATTTTCTCATCCCAGCTGCATTTTTAGTGTGTAAGGTCATGTTGTTAAAGGGAAAAGTGTTATTGCGCCTTCCCCTTGTTCCCTCCTTTGTTGTTATGCTTTTCCCCCTCTTTTTTACTTGGAAGTAAGGTTTGTACCTTTCTTGATAGTAATGATTTCTTCTGCTATTTCTTGTTTCTTGTAGCAATATTATGGTTAGTTCTAGTGGTTAGGTTGAGATTATACCAGTGATCAAGTTCCGTCTTAAATTTGGTGCATAATCCGTCCCTTTTAGCTATTATGCATGCACAACGTTTTGTACTTTTGGTCACGCCACTTCTGGACTATTTTGGGGACCTTTCGGTAGTCAATCTGGGCTTAAAATCGAACCATGTGTTCCTTCGACCGATCCCTTTGTGCTGGTAATGTTAGTTAAGTTTTCTAGGTTGTAGGGCCTAGAAGACTACTTTTGGGCTCGTTGTCCGATTCAATTAACTAATTTCAATATGATTCTCATTCTTTATGTTTTAATCTCTGGATATGTAATTTTATAGTTTTCGGTGACTTCAGATGCATTCGAAGCTTCGAGCCTATGGTGCCCACATTTTATGGACTTTCACCGGTGCCCAGTTAGGCTAGGTTTATTTATGTGCATTGTAGACTGGGCGATCATTTTATGTTTGCGATATGGCCAGTAGTATGGGTTGGGTTTGAGGTTGATCATTGCATTTTTGCTGACTTGTGATATCTTTATTGATTTCAGGGGCCTGTAAAAGGGCATAGAAGGTGAAGGGTTATAAGCCTCCTAGCCTCATAGCATGAGGGCCCACAAACCTTGGGGACTATTCGAGTTGTCGCTTGATGAGTATGGTGAGATAAGCTCTTAACTGGTGGCCTTTGGCTGATCTTAGACTTTGATTACTTTTCGTTTATATTACTATTAGCATTGTTGTTGCTATGTTGTAATAGGGGATCTATATATTATTGTTTGGGCTAAGTTTGGAACTGATTGGGTACAAAACCTACATTTTATTAGAGGCGTGGTCCTTCGGTGTACACACCCTAAGGTTGGCACTGATGGGGAACATACCCTATGTTTGATTAGAGGAGCGGTCCTTCGGGGCGTAGACCCCAAGTTTAGAATTGATGGGGCATAGACCCTATATTTGATTAGAGGTGTGGTCCTTATGGGCACGGACCCTAAGTTTGGCACTATTTGGGCTTAGATCTTGCTCTTGAGTTTGAGGCGTGGTCCTCCGAGTTGCAGAGACCCTGAGATTGACACTTATTGAGAGGATGGTGTTGTCACTACATGATACTGCTTTATTTCACTTTCCTGCACCCCTGTGTATTACCTTCGTATTGTTTGTTCTCAAGGGGCTTAAGGGGGAAGTCACAGTGGGTTTTGTTGTGCTGTTTTTACTTACCGGTGGTATGGGATGCCAGGTAGGTTTTATGTGTTTACTTTCTGCTCTTTACTTAGCTATATTCTACCGTTCGATCCTTTATTTGTAGTGCCTATATATATCCTTATGGTTAGTTGGATCTTGTCTTAGCTGGAGCAAAGGTACATTTTCTTACTTGGATTTCGAGTTTTTGAGTACTGGTCACTCTGTAATGTGTTCACCATGTTTTATTTCTTGTAGATCTTTACTTACTTTCTCAGTGTTCTTATCTTTCTACATATCTATTAGTTTTACTGTTTTCCTGTTATTGTTGACCTATTTAACTTCCTTGCTTGTATCACTTGCATTTTATTTTATCCCGGACAGCCTATGATGCCTACTAGGTACCTTGTTTGGTACTCATGTTGCACTTCTGTACCATTTTCATGATGTAGATTTCGGCAGGGGTTATTTGGACACTGTGATCATCCATAGTATATACAATGGGTTGCTGAGATTACAGCGAGCTTTTTCATCCGAGTCAATCGTGTTTCCTTAATTTCTAGCTTGCTTTATTCTTTCTATAGCAGGCCTTGTATTGTATTTCTTTTGTAGGAGTTGGTTTGTATATTTATCTTTTGGTCACTCCGTATAGTATCTCTATGTGCCATGGACACCAGGTTTTGGGATTTGGGGTTGCTTATGTATTTCTTCTACACCCGTTCTTTTATGTTTCTTCTTATGCTTTTTTGCTTTGCTGGATGATTCGAGTGTTTATAGCCCATTAGGCGTACTTATGGGCTGTAGGGTTAGGCTTGTCCATGGGAGGGTTGTAGACGCCATCATGAACTAAATTTTAGGTCATTAGATTGGTCAAAGGCCTTTTGTTTTGGATCCATTATACCCTTGTATGAATCCACATCGAGGTTGAATCCTCTGTGGACAAGGTATGTTGCTCTATGCTTTCTATTGTACAATTTCATACAATGCTGGAGGCTAATCATTGGCTGATGATTGATTCCCCCCTTCCAAGGTTTAATTTCAAAATGCAAAACCCTATCAAAGGTTTGAGATCTTCTTTATTTTTTGGGATTGTTTTGAGTAGGAATTTCTCTTGCTTTTTTCCCTCTAATTCTTATTGGGGAACATGCCATGCCCTTCTATTTAAACACACTGTGCCTTTCCTTTGAGAGTCTATAACAATAGTGATTTAGAGCATTACTAGGGTTTCTAAGGGTTGAATAGTTTACTTAAGCAAGCTTTGAGTGTTTTATATAGATCATAATCATTTTAGGGTTTTAAAAAACCAATGGCTTAGCTGTTAGTGCTTGCTGGTTCCTTATAGTATTCTGAGATTACTTCAATTTATTTTTGTGAGCTTGAGAGTTTTATAGGCTGAGGTAAAAAAGGAGTTAGCTTCGACCCCTTGAGTATTTCTGAAGGGCCTTTCCATGTAATCACTAAAATAAGGTCTTGTAGGCTGGAGAGTTTGGCCTGTTTTGTCGAGTTTTCAAGTTTAGATTCCATTCTTTTGCTTGATTCCTGTATCCTAGAAGTAAAATACTAATCCTATTTATTCTGCAACCTATTTTATTTACCATTTGGCATTTAGTTGATATAATGCGGTATCCTAGAATGTCCTATAATGATTGGGTGTTCAACCTGCTTATTTATGTTTCCAACTTTGATTTAATGTTAAAGTTGAATTATAGAAGATTTAGAAGTCTGTTTTGATGAGTTGATTTTTTTAGCAACTTGTTCTCTGTTGGTCATTTTGTCACTGCTAAGATGGTCTTATATGATTTTTAAAGAGATTTAGTTGTTGTTTGTGTATATAGTAATTATTTGTTAGTGATTTTCCTTAGCCTAATGTTGTTGCTGGTGCAATTCTTTTCGTGTTGCTTGGTTTTTTTTGTCTGAGTTATGAGTCTTTGTTGTCTTTGTCATTTATGAGCTTTAAGATATGGTTGAGCGTAATAAAATGATTTTCTTGGGGTTCTATTTGCAAAGTTTCATTTTAAAAATGTGTCTTTTAAGAACTTTCAAGGTTGCCTATGGAGTTAAGAGGTAGGGGAGGCAATACTAGGCCATTTTATCCCCTGCTTCCAACTAATATTCATATACTCAGTCTGATACCTCTAGTTCCTATATTAAAGTACCTCAACCCACCCCACTCTCATTTTAAAGTTGTCCCTTACATTATGTGTTAACTGCTCTATGAGAGTTTTTCAGTCTCGAAACTATTTTAGATGACTCATAAGATAGTCTGGGATAAAACTTAATGGTTTTTCACTTGTATCAAGGCTTACATATTGTGAGTGTCTAAGGTGAGGTATAAGGTTTGATATGGGGTTTAAGTCATTAGCTAGTAATCCTAAGGTATAAATATTTTAAGGGTTGAGGGATATGGGGGAATGCAATGCTTCAAAAAGGTTTTCTTTTCCAGCTAATTAGTCTAATGTTTAGTTTTCATAGAAAGGAGATGCGTAGTGCTCACCAAGCTAAGTGCATAGATTGTTTTGCTCTTTATTTTATTTCACTGTTTCATACTTTATTTCTTGATAACCTCCTAACCAACTTTAATGTCTCATGTTTGTTAACTATGTAATATGTATTGTATTTTTTAGGTGACTATAACTTCCCAACCTATTGCTCGAATAATTTCACATGTTCTTCTTACTACCATATTTTGTTCATTGAGTCCTTGGTTTATTAGTTACATCATTATGATAATAGTTGAGTATGGATAAGTACTGATAGAACATTATTTGATGTGTCTGCTTGTTTGTATGTTGATTGATCACTATTTGGCCCTACATACTCCTCGAGTGGCATTTAGGTTTATATTCTTGCATGATAGCCAATTCTCTAAGTATTTATTCATCTATTCATTACCCTGCTTTGTATATCATCATATGATTCTATTTTTAATAATAACCTTTAGATTGGTGTTTGGTAGTCTATTGAATAATAGATAACTAATGTCCTTTATGTAGGGGCCTCTGATAATATGTTAATGATGCATGATTAAATCTAATTGGAATCTGTCTGAATGTTCCCTATCTTATAAAGTTAAATAACCCTGGGTCCTACTCAGTTAAGTTGGGCATGATCATCTTATTTGCTGCATAATGGACTTTTTGTGAGTCTTTTTTGTTATCTGTATATGCTTAGAGATTTAAATATGTCCATAACCAGCTTGACTATGTGCATAACTTAAACTCTCTTAGCCTAATTGGTTGCCAATGGTTCTCTTACGGCTATGAGTTGTTAAATTGGTTGTAAAGGATTCTGTTAACCCATTATAGAAGTAATTTTGCTTGCTTTGTTTTTATGTACCATGCTCATCTATGAAATGAATCAATCTACCTGTCCACTTGATCTCTAAATGATGTTATGGTGTAATGAATATGTTGAAGTTGGTTAACTATGTATAAAATGCAATAATCTGGTGCTCAGTACTTGGCGTGTTAGCATATCAGTTGATGTTAATATGATCTTAGGTGGTGTTATTCAATAGCCAGTTGAGTATGTTGTTTCCTTTTAAAGGTGCTACCCCTATTCTAGCTTTAGCTTGTTAGCCCAGTTTGAGTTTGGAAGGCAATCTATGTTGATCATTAAATAGTGGGGGATTTAAATCTATGTGAAAATTATGTTTTTCTATCTAACTTTTTCCCCTATATTGCAATAAATGATTTATTGTCTATTGGTGCTTTAGTCTAATACAACATATGTTAGGTTTGATACTTGATTTTGGTAGTTCATTAACTGTGGCTCTTCTATCAAACTGTCTACATCAATTCTATCATTATAACTTGACCTCGACCTTACATATGAATTGTTCCTACAATCCAGTCGAGATGAGGTTTTGTTGCATAAAATAAACAATGCCCTAGTATAAAAAATTAACTAAGTTTATGTTATGTGATTTGTATTCTCATAATAAGTGAATACTATTTGTTTGGTTTGCCTGGCCTTATGTATACATTCTTGTTTATATGGTTTTTTCTAAGATTTAAGTGTTATTTATCTAGTAATTTTATGAATATATTTTCTTGAATCTTCCTGCTTCTCTTTTCTTGAAATATGTTCAGGTTCACTTAATCTGTTAAATCCTAATGGGTTGTTAACTTACCGTGACTTATTGTGCATGTTGGGCCGCAAATTCCTTTATCCATTTCAATCTTTTTCTCTATATATTTCTCTATAATTTCTCTAATGAATTCACTTTCTTTTGTTTGTAGTCCATGGAATTCTTTCCACATTTCAATGGATCCAAAATCCACTTGGGCTTCACGAGTATCGGGCCAAGACGACCTAAGATACTTCTTTTTATTTTCTGTTATTATTGTATTCCATATCTTATATTTGTTCACTTGTTTAATATTCATGGAATCAAGGTGTAAATCCAACATACGAGAACCCATCACTCGGTTTATATATATATATATAAATATATATAACAAAGAAATCAGATTCTTTTTCAATTCTCACTTATTTTGTTTAAAGTCTCAAATAAATATGACTTAGGCAAATAATAAGAAAATCGGAAATAGCATCATCTAATGTATTTTCAAGATGTATTATATATAATTGTCAAAAACATTCTTGTTTGATAATTCTAGGACAAAAATAACTTGGTTTTCGCTCCGAAAGAGAATTTATCTTTGAAAGCTAAACTTTTCAGATAAAGTATTTGATTTGAAATTATTAAAGTACAAAAGTATAACACGGATATTTTGAAAATATCACAAGGAATAACCATTTCAGGATGTCTCCAGGATGCCTTAAATCCCTTCCCTGGAGTATTATGGAATTCTTATCCAAAGTCTCTTAAACTTCAATCGTTTGTTTCTGTTTTCAAAAAGGAAAAGTTTTCAACCAAGTTTTCTTAATTTTTTAAAAAAATTAAGTGGAAATTCTGTTGTTTCCTAAATTATTTCAAAAGTTCTTTTTGAAATGATTTGAGCATTAGCCATTTCTAGCCTTTTTTTCTTAAATAATAGTAATTTTCACCAAAAGGATAGAGATATATAAATTTCCAAAACAGAGATGGCGACTTGCTTGGGATACACGAAAGATTCTAGCCTTGTATGTTTTCGTTTATTTGTGTTTTACTATGTATATGCTTATGTATGTGCTTTTATTCCTTCTCTCACACCTCCAGTCCATATGATGCTAAAACTGGATCCATTCCTCAAAGCGTGGTGGCTCAATATGTCGGCATCGGATAAAGGTTTGGTTTGATCACTTGCGGGGTACCTACCTTCTCTCATAGATATGTAGCAATGGCCTCATCTTTTTCATTTTTGGTCAAATTTTGGGATGATAAGAAAATGGTATTCAAGTTTGGGGAAGTGGTAAAAGTTTTTTCCAAGGGTGCAATGCGCTATTAAAATGGTAGTTTATCAAACATTTGGTCAAGAAGGATACACCATGGGATATGGATCACACGAGTTATTTTGATCACTTCTCCTCACATCTGACTTGGTTGGCTGAAAATAAGTACAAAATCCATGATAGTTAGTCCTTTTGGTTTCAATATCTTGGGGACTTGAAATATGGAGACATCAAGTAGTCTTTTCCTGAGTTGAGGGCTACCATCATATAGTCCAAGAAAGATACCTACCATTTCGAGTATTCACAAGTATCCGGGGTACTCGCCCCAATATATCTCTCTGTTTGCTTATGCAATTTGGAATTGTGCAAAAGGTTTCCAAAACTGTAGATATGACAGAGTGCATGATTAGCAATAGAAAGGGAAGTACCTCTAAATGGTTTATCATCCAAGAGTAGAGAAGAAGAGAACTCCAGGAGAGTATGCCAAAGATCAAATTCATCCCTAAATCACCAATAATTACAAAAAGTGGTTAAGGGAAGACATGATTAAATCTATCTTGTTAAATTAGATCATACCACCTATTCAGATAAGGCCTGTAAATAATAAGATCACTCCTTCATCTGCCAAAGACAAATTGACTATCCAAAGGTTGAAAAAAAGGTTGAAGCATGTAGAGAATGAATTAAAAGATGCTAGAGAGTGTTTGGTACAACTATATAACTGCATCAAGAGGTAGATATTAGTGTGGAATATGATTGAGCATGATTGACAACGACTCACCTAGTCATGACACGTTATCTCATTTCATCAGAAGTGGATAAAACCAAGAAGGTGCCGTCTGAAGAGGTTGGCGGTAGTAGTAGTGTGTGAGTATTCCCCCTGGGTGGATTGTTTGACTTTGCTCCTACGAGGTCCCTTTTTACCTTTCACCCTTGCGTGGGTGTGTTTCCTTTTCTCCCCTATTTGGTAATGTTTTGTCATCAACAGTTTTACAGGCAATCAAATAACTAAAACAAGTTATTCTCCAACATCGTTAGGCCAAAATCTTGGCATAATTATGGTCATCCACTTAGGCATGCTTTATTTAAATTCTATGATATATTTTTTTAAATTCCATGTGATTTGATAATTCTAGCCATTGATAGATAGAGTGTCTTACCCTCCACTTACCAAAAGTCTGACCAAACTAAACCATATAACTCCTTAGTTTCTCAAAAAGTCTACAACTTTCTAAATTATATTTTTCTCAATCAAGAAGAAGAATAATTACTCATAGTGGATGACAAACAACTCATTTATCAAAAGTGAGAAAAGCTCGACAGGAAAATCACAGAGTCTAGAAAGAAGATTGAAGAAGCTGAAATGATTTAGCAAGTTATGATAGTGCTAGCTCGGGAATTGAACAGTAAGATGGATAACATCTAAGAAGAAATTTCCATTGTATACTTCTAGGTAATGAAGGTTTAGAAGTTTCTTAGTCAAGCCTAGGAAGAAGCTTAAATCAAATAAAGAAGATCACACCAAAAAGATGCTGTGATATAGAGTCTTCCGGAGAAACTACCATATTCTCACTCAATTGGGCCAAACTAAAGAAGCAGTCATGCCAACTAGAGTAAGGATTGAAAATAATCAGATCACTCCATCCAACATTATCAACGTAAGGGTTGATATGTTTTGGATGATGGATTTGTTTTGTGCCCTTGGCGGGATTGAAATTTTTATTGATATGAATTGGAGCTTATTTTGATAATTCATTGGATTAGTCGTTTTGTTTTATTTATTTCTTTTTGGTACAATTTAGTAAATCTATAGAAGTTGATAAGTGACTTTTCCCGATAATAGACAGAGTGACGACTTTCTTAAGGGAAAATGTTATCTTTTGTTAGTAGATTGTGTAGTTATAGGTGAATGGCTTGTTTGGTGTTGTGATTAGTCTCCATAATTTGCCAACCCTTTTAATTTTTTTATAAATTTTGGAAATCAAGTTGCATGGAAAATAAATAATTTTGTGATGATATTTTATTTATTTTTGTGACTCTTGCTTCACTAGTAGTGATTTGCATGTTGAGTATGAATCTAATTGTTCTTGCTTAGGAAGTAAAATTAACCTTCCTCGATAATTCATATGCCATGTGTTGTGAGTTTTATCTTTAATTCTTTTTCTACTTGTATTATCTAGAACTTGCCTGGTTAGTCTTTTGATACTAGTCTTAATTGATTTTGGGGGGAGAAATAACCCTAGGCCTTTGTTGTGATTCTTGAACCTACTTGGACCAAAAAGCGTACCATTACACTATGCTTTTATCCCTAGTTACCCCATTGAGTTTTAGACTTTTTCTTTGACAAATCATGTTACAAGCCTTAATCCATTCTTAAATTAACTCCTCTTTTGAACCCATCCCTCCTTGAATACTAAAATTGACAACGTAGGCTTTT